>JAAGAY010146001.1:126948-137688 GCA_011801015.1 Ardeotis arabs
ACAACATTGCGTAATGAACTGACCGCAACCCCCATTCCCTCTTCCCCGCCCTGTGCCGCTCGGGGCGGGAAGGTAGTAGAGATAATGTTAAGCTCGGGAAGAGGGGAGGGGTGGGGAGGAGGTTTTTTTTTCATCTTGTTCTCTGTCTCATTATCCTGGTAGTTTTAGTAGCAATAGTAATTTAGTAATAAATGAATAGTTTTCCCAAGTCGAGTCTGTTTTTGCCCGTGACGGTAACTTTAAGGATTTCTCCCTGTCCTTATCTCAAACCTCGAGCCGTTTTTCTTCTATTATCTCCCCCTGTCCTCTCGGAGGGTGGGGGGAGTGAGAGAGAGACTGCGTAGTCTGGTCCCGATCCGGGCTGAACTACGACAAGTAGTCACATGCTAATACAGCTATAGTTTGAGTCTAAATCCTTCTCTTTCTAATAACATGGTTCAGACATGATGCATGCCGTGTTTTATTAAATCATTCTGGATTATAGTAACTCAAAGATGTTACATCACCGCTGACATAACATAATATGACCTGACAGGCCTGAGATAACCTCACGTGATTCCATGTTTATCATAAGGATCATTTTGTACAGCTGAACACTGTTTTAAGTCATTTAAGGCTAGTATTTATTTTATATGCTTCTTAAAAGACTTTTTTTTTTTCTAACTGGAAAGGAAAGAAACAGGAAACCTCCATTTCAAATGTCTGCACATGCCAAGAGCAGAGAGTTTGTGAGGGGAGCTGAAAGAAAGGACATCACTAGTGGTGCCGCAGTTACAAGACTGCGTAAAATCTATTTGGTGAAATGAAATCAGAATCAAACCCAAGTCCTTCCAATGTTGTTCACCACAGCTAATCCTGACCATGTAGCTGCACATATGCCATTAGCTCTTCACCACCCAGAGCAGAGGGATTCCCAGCCCACCCGCTATGTAGGTACTGCGATGGAGCTACTCTCCAGGCAAGCACTTGCATAAGCAGTCCCAGGAGTGCAGTGCCATGTCTGAGTTCCTGGTACAACAAAGTGAAACAGCTATAATTATTTCTGACACTTCTAGTACTCACTGTTTCACATACAGGGCTTATGAAGTCTAACCATGTAGTCTTTCTAGACCAATCCTTGCCTTGTCCTCTGTAGCCTGGGAAATGCAGTAAGAGGTGTTAGCAATATAAATATTTGCTACACAAAAGGTTAAATATTTTTTTTCTTTCCTCCTCTTTTGAAGGATTTCAGTTTGAATTTGTGACCTGCTGTGTAATAAAAGTTTTTTATTTACCTGGGGCAGGGGAGAGGGGTAGATTTAACTGACCAAGCTATAATGCTTTTGTCTATATCTGAAACAGTGGTATAGACTATTTTTATGATGACTGAAGAGAAAAAAAAGCATTTTACATGTGATTTATATTATCTAATCTAGGTATCTACCTGAAGTTGAGATAATTTGTATCTCAAAATTGCCTATTTCTTTGACAAAAATCTAGAGTCTAGACAACCAGCTCTGATGTTGACCTCTGTATATAGAAGTTTGAAGTTAGGTCAAATGAGTCTCATCCTTGGGTTCTAAACAGATTAAAAACTATACACAGAAAACCACAATGCACTGAATAATACAAGCAAAAAGCAGAAAGTAATTAATAGTAAGACACCTATATCTGTCAACTCTGCAGTATGTTTGTTTCCTTTCTCTTCTGCAGATGTAAATACACTTAGAGTTTGCAACCAGGAGCTATCACAAGACAGGATAGTGTTTTCCCAATTCCTCCCCAAGCAAGCATCTCTTATGAACTCAATGGATCTTTTGTTTGGAAATGGAATTTTACTCAGTGTTTATGTTTTGCCACAGGGTTTTATCCTTTGCCTGTAGTCAGTGACAAACTCAAAGTGATTTGCACCAGTTATTTTAAAGTAGTGCCATTCCAGTATAAATAAATCAGACCTCAGAAACTCTACATTCTGTTATTCCCTCAAATATGAATGCTAAACTAAATTGGTATTGGTATGGATTCAAATTTTCTTTGTTTTTAATTTGTCACATGATTTGTTGCATCTCCTTGGGCATATGAGTAAAAATGTGCTGTGTATTATGTTACTACATTTTCTTCCTATCCCAGAAATCTTGTGAAAGTGAAATATAGCCTGACGATGCTAGCATAGAATGAGACTTTAAATAAAATATAATAATAATTCAAACATTATCAAACAGCAATTTTGATCGCAGTTGCCAGCAACTGTTTATATGCAGCTTTAACCGAGGAAAGAATGGATCTTTCTTTCCACCTACAAATGGGACTGACAATAGTAAGTGGACATAAACAGGCAAATTTTACTCAGAATTACTTGTCTAACTGTATAGTCACTGTTTTGTTTTGGTTTAAAATATCCATGTTCAGGCTATAAAACAGAGCTAAAGAGACATTAAGAAACTTACCTTAATTTATTCAGAATATCTGTGAAAGTGACCTAAAACTAAAATCTTACTTGTGGACAACCTTGTGTTGGCCTGAATAATTACGGATCTGAAAGAATGGATTCACATGGTTTCTTCTAACTCTTCCATTAATACAAACAAGCTGTTATTCCAAATAGTAGGACCAATATTGCATAGCTCATTTCATCAGTCTTTTCATATATCTCTCTTCTTTAACCTTTTTTTTTTTAATTTACCCTTTTGTGGAAGAGGAAAGTTTCCAGATTTTGCTTCTTATTTTTGGAACTTTACATAGTCTTGAAAGTGAGCGTTACTGTCTTCTGAAAACCTCTAAATTAATATTTGCCACTTCTAATTATCAGGTTACATAGCTGTCTCACAGTTAATTGGGGAGTGGTTCATACTGTGTGGGTAACACCTGTCATGGTAAGAGGAGGATTTAGACAGCTCTGGAAATCAAAATATACTGACACTTTCCTCATTAAACCATAGAAAGATTTGCACAACTGAGACTTCCATAAACCAGCAGGTAGTTAGTTAATCCATTAAGCAATCATCAAAATAAAGAAAAAGTCCATCAGTTCTAAGACACTGATTTCCATAGCAACAGAACTGACAGCTTGTGTACAAAGTATATATCCAAGAAAAGAAAGTGGACTAGAGAGAGAAAGCTGCTCTAAACCAAAAGAAAAGTCTGAAAAGAGTGTTACAGCAGTAGTTTTGTATATGGAAAAAAACCATAGAAACCTTTCTCTCAGTCCTGTCATGACAAGTTGTATACTCTGGGGTCTTAGACATTTGGGTGGTTTATGAGAGTGGATGGGTACACGCTTACATATGGTAAGTGCTCACATAAATGTAATTGAGTCTCACAAAGTCTCACCATGGGGATGGGGTCTTATGCAGTCAGATGACAAACTGATTTTTTTTAAAAGGCTTCATTTTGGAAGTCAATAGGGAACAGAAAGGGGCTAAAAATGACCCATACCTATATTGACATATATGGAAATATGCTGTGTATTGATGCTTTAAAGTACAAATAAAGCTGTTATTTTGATTCACTAGGTTAGGGCTGCCTTGGTTTACATGGCAGCTGAAATACTACTTAGTTAAGAAGAAGTGCAATCTGTGTTCTTTCTTCTTCATTTCCTGTCTGAAGGTAGAGGTTGTGCTCTATCTAAATCCAAAAAAAGTGGTCCATGTGCCTCCTCCTTTATACACACATATCTATCTATAAGTGGTAAAGGCAATTATTTCTTAGGGGTTTATTTATTTCTTTCACTTGGTCTTTCAGAACTGGTCAGATTTACCACCTAATAACAAGTATCTGTAGCACCCATTTCTGTTTGTCATAAATTGAGCATTACAGTAGAGTTTGTATGTGACGTCACTTCTCTTAAATCAGTGGAGCTCCCCTGTACATTGATTTGTCCTTATAATTTAAAAAATTAGGTACAATTAATATAAACTCCATAACTGAAGTCCAAATTTTGTGTAAATAACTTTGCAGATAAGACTGGATAAATACAGTGTTGATGGTGCCCACAGATAGTAAGATTCTAGAGTTTTCCATGAATGCTACTAAAGAGAGTTTGTAAGAGAAAAATGACATTGCAAGTTTAATATTCATGCCTAAGATGAGACAAATAACTATCCTCTTATTGATTACTTACATGACTACAGAATTACTTATCATTAGGGTCCTGAAACTGAAGATGGACATAAATTCAAATAGCTGGGGAAATTGAGTCTCAGGATGGGAAAGAAGGTTACAAGTTAAAAAGAAACAAAAAAAGGGTCATTATTTGTTCTCTAGGGATTGATTAAGTATGTCAAAGGCAGTCAGCCAGTAATCTCTCAGTCTCTTCACTTCAGTGGGAGGTAATGAAATTTAATTAGTGAGAAAAGACAGCTTTCACACTAAGGAGAGGAGTGGAGAGAAAACAGAAACATCAATGTGCACAGAGAATGATGCTACAATACAAAACAATCCCTATTAAAACTGAATTAATAGACGAAGCTGTTTGGCCTCTGCTCTTTGTTGCAGGGCTTTCTCATTTTACATAAAAATAAAAATGAAAAATGAACTAAAGCTATATTTTTGTTATTACTGGTACAAGGCTTAGTTCTGCTAGGGCTGAAAGCACAAGTATAATTCTGCTTCTTCACAGTTACGTGAATTCTTCCAAGTTCAGATTATCGTGTTCATAGATTTTTTCCCCCGTTAGAAGTAGAAATAGATTTTTGGTTTTTTTTTGTTTTTTTGTTTTCTTTTTTGGCTTGCCTATTTTATGGACTTATGTGCCCTGAAGTTCAAATAAATTGGGGTTTAGCTTAACCCAGTTTTCATGTCCTTGGCTCTCCCTGAGAACCCCCAGGCAAGATTTGGTATAACGTGCATTGCTAATGTGTCTACAAATGTTTTCAGGGATGGACTACAGCAGAAGCACTATAAGCCCATGCCTAGGGTCTCAAATTCCTTGCAATATTTGCTCCACTCAGGAGTTAAATTCTCATTAAAAAGAAAGGAGTTCCTGGAATTGCTGTTTGCATGCAAGAGCTTGGAAATGTGACCAAAACATTCCTGAAGGGGTAACGCACGCCAGCTGTCCAGTGAGTCCAAAACATGTCCCTGAGTGACATCCAAAGCTGCCCCAGAGGAAGGATGTCCCTCCAGCCCAGCTTGGCCAACGACACTCGGCCAACTTGACCAGGAAGGGATGAGACAGAGGTCATAAAGATGGGAATAAGTATCATCTGCTGGTGGAACACCAGTTGGGTTGGACCCCATCTCAGTGCTCTCTCCAGGGTACAGAACAGCCCCACTGCTGAGCCCTGGGGGCAAGGTAAATGAATGAAATCTGTGGTTTTTAATATCATATGACTTCTGAAAAAAACAGATTTTGAAGTATTGTCTGTGCACTGATGCCCTTTTCCTTCTGCATTGTTCTTCAGATAATCTACCAAGACCCATGATAGCTCTCTATCTTCTGGAAAAAAAAAGATAGATTTGTGTGTATGGTTGTCTTAGAAGCAACTCAAATTTGTTCCAAACACCACAGTGTGTTAAGTAAACATTAACGTTTTTTTTAAATGTATGAAGTGGAAATAACCATCTTTTATTTCCTTCCTCTGCTGTGCAGGGAAGAAGCTTCCAGGGATTTAATTGTCTAATTCTCCTTGAAATTTCTGGCTAAGCCATCTTCATCAGGACAAGGCCTGCAGATCTTTGTGGCACTACTGTTTGAGAAACAGCAATACACGCTTCCCTATATCCTGGGCAGTGCAGAGGCAGCTCCAGTGCCCGGCATCTCAAGCTGAAGGACTTGCAATCTCCTTTTGCTGAATCAGGCAGGCCCAGGAGCCTGATTCAGCAAGGCCATGGTTCCTTGCTATGGCTTCAGAGCCTGGGAGGTCTTCTAACCTTGAGCTTGTTTTAGTCTTAGATTTTACTTCAGAACAGTAATTCCAGTCTTGGAATAGAGCTATTTCAGAAAATCAGACTTTTTTCCTTTTTTTTTTTTATTTTTTTTTTATTTACAAAGACTTGATGATGGGTATTATTTTAAAAACAACAAACCCCAATGATCATTAATTTCAAATAGTGACTCTTTTACCTTCAAGATATTTATAGCTATGACTTCCATTTCATATGTATGTTTCTGGTGTACTGAGAGGAAAAACAAAATTGAAGACCAAAATGCCAAAGCTCATGTTTACAGTCAAATATGTACTTAAGGTCCATCAGAGTTTTTTTTATTCCTTTTCCTCTGTCATACTACATAACATTTTATAACTTGCACTTGATACTTATGTTTTAAAAGAGGGTTTTGAACCACTCTAGAGAAATACATTATGGCAACATTACCATATAAAACTTAAGGAAAAAACTTAATTCAGGAAAACTACATAAAGTCTACTTACTATGTTCAAAAGAGCTTTTTTGATAAAACCATCTTTCTGATCATGTGTAGCACAAAGAAATCTGTGATACAGGGAAACAGTATTTTACCTCTGTGAATAAACTTAAATGAAGCAGGAACAGTGTTTCTGATGATGACGCTGTGAATATCTCCCTATGTCCATGCAAAGTCAAAAAGCTTCTAGCTATCCATTAGAAAAAAATCCTGGCCATGAAAAAAATACAGGGAGACAAACTCCTGTTTGTCTCTAGTTAAAAGCAGGCTTAATTTTGCATATATTTGAGGGTCAAACCTCAAAACTCTGTCAACCATTTCAGATTAATTCAAAGAAGATCCTATTACAGTTTTTCTCTGTTCGTAACTCCTGTGGTTCCTAAGTCTTTCAAAAACACTAGCTTTAGTTTTGTTGTTAATGCACAATGACACACAGAAAATATAATTCTCCTCTGTCTAGGGAGTTAGATCTGCCAGCTTCCCCCAATATGTATCTAAAATTTCTCACTTTTTGTTAAATTGACTCATGTTGGCCTAACGAACATCCTATTGAAATCCCACATCTGATTACTTGCATGCAGCAGAATTATTTGAAGCAAACCAGCCATTGATCTTCACTACTAATTTCTCCAGAGAAATGATATTAAAAAAGGCAAGTGAAAGGAAATAAAGAATAAAAGGGTAGAAGATTCAAGCCCATAAAAAATTCAGAGTAAAGACTATGGGCTATCAGAGCTGCAAGGAATATGTGAGATAAGCTAAATGGATGAAAGTGTAATTTGAATTCCACTGGATTTTCACACCTACCCCAAGTACAACGTGACATAATTCTGCCTTGGGCCTAATGAACCTTGAAGTGGGAGCAAGGTTTGCTCGGAAGCAACAAGTTTAACAGAGTTAAGCATAGACTTAGGTAAAGGTATTTATGCACTCCTTGACATAAACAATAAACTTCAAACTGCAATACAAACAAAACCAATTTCAGAAATATGTGTCAGTTTACATGGTAGACAAGGAATCAAGAGGGAAAATATAAGTGAATTGTTCATCAAAGAAAGAATCTTCAACTTAAAAAAAAATCTTTAAGTGAATGTTATACAGCTTGTTCTTGAAATAAACTTGATATTTTGTAGGTCCCTAAAGATATTCCAGGATGCTTCATTTCTGATAGCTCCAGAATGTATGAACTGAGGTGCAAACCATGATTATAAACTTTGGAGAGAATGTCATCAATGTCATCTGGGATGGTTTCATCAACCTAAAAGATAGTTGTAGTGGGAAAGAGGGAGAAAATAAGCCTTTTTATTTACAGTGAATAACTAATGAGACTTGCTTTTCAGTGTTGCATTTCACCCCATGGTCTAGAGGCTCAGATATGCCACGCATGAATTAAATTAGCCCATTTATTATCTCAGCCTTTTTACAGGTGCTTTCTACAGGGGGACCAGTTTGGATGAAAAAGACCTTAGATGTCCCATCCAGCAGCTTCCTATGCTGTAAGGCTGAATATATTTTCACACTGCATAATACTCCACCAAATATTTCAGAAAGCATCAGCACGCGATAACAAACCAAAATAAGGTGTTCCAATGCACACTAGAGAGAGCACGTGAGAATATGCAGCATAGTACTGATGCTAGCTGTGTTGCTCTATGTGCAACTCGGAAGCACTTGGATATTCCTGTGAGGGATGTGACGTAAGAACTTACACAGAAATAGAATGAGAACTGTAGAAATCTCTCAAGATTTGCATAAAAAATGTACCTAGAAATATTTTAAAACTACCTTCAGATTCCACAGTGAGAGAAGAAGTATCAGAATGAACCTAAATCACTGATTTTTAAAAGAAGTTTATGTGAAGGTTTGTATAAGCCATGGTTTACAATATGACTTATTATTTAAAATATCACAAAGAATCTTATTGGAAGAACTCATGTGCAATAATACAGCCAATCTCAATGTAGGTCTGTAAAAGATCTATACTAATTTACTCAGGATAGAGAAAACTTATCAGAAACATTTCATCGTTAATGAAGAAAGGCTTCCTCTTTTTTTTTTTCAAAGTGACAGATTTTATGCCATGATAAGAAAAATCTGAATAAAATGTAATCTACACCCAAGTACTGCCTCTCTAATGTACTTTTAAAGATGTATATCAATAGATAGAACATTTTCGCAGTGTTCACACCAGTGTTTCTAATTTTGTTTCTATATATTTTAATCTAAAGCTGCAGTGTCAGAAACTTCTCATTCACGTATTTTCCCATCTATCTAGAGTGTTTTCAGCAAAACTACACTGCAGCATACTCAATAACAGAGAATGTCTGTGCACTTTAATACTCTAGGTTATATATATCCTGAGCTGATGTATATAAGCAGAGCTCCACTGATTTCAACTGCACTACACTCACACTGACTGACAAGCCTCTTCAAGAAACTATACTGTCACAGTAAATGCAGGCCAGTTTACATCTTTTAGGAAAGTGTATAAAATATGCTCTAGAATAAATCAAATGAGAATATAGTGGTTTTTTTTGTTTGTTTGTTTTCTTTCAGGACTGAGTTTACTTAGGATTTTGCAGACTTTTTCCTGTACAGTTGAAATGTTGGTTGTACTTGGACAACATATATTCACTTAGTTGCTGAGCCTCGTAGCACTGGAAAAACAAGGTGAAATTGAATTTAATCTTTTTACTAAATTGTGGTGAAGCTGATATTCACTTAAGGAAGTACCTTTGCTGAAAGATATTGTCTTTCAGTGGAAGGTGAAAGAAGGTGAAAGCAGAAGACAAGCAGAGGGTGCACAAGACATCCGAATAAAAAATATCTCAAAATACCAGCCATCTTAAGAGATCTGCCTGTATGTGAAAATAGAAGTCTGTGTGAGAAGATCAGCAATGAGGTCAGTTTGTTCAGGAAACTAGTAACAAGATGCTTCAGGGTAAGGTGTAGATGCAGAGGGTTTGAGAGAAGTACACATTACAGAAGAGCTCTGTACAATGAGGTACATCCTGCTTTCTGAATCTTTTTGGAGGTGTAAAAGGCTGTAGAAGAAGCAAAACCCAGTGAGATGGCATTTTATTTTGTCCAGATTGGCTGCTAAGAGTTAATATACTGTCCTCTCAGTAATGCTGTAGATTCAGAGACCTTTAAGGCCAGAAATTACTTTTAGGTCTCCTAGTCTCACTCTGTTAATGACCCAGGCCATTGAAGTTCATTTCAATAGATACTCACTTGGATATACCAGTATTTAATCTAGTAGCTAAATCAAATTTTCTTAGCAGCTTTCCTCCTAGATTGCCTTCGGTAGTGCAGTAGTTATCAGTGGGATTACATTAATGGAAAGAAGACAGTGATTAGTACAGTGAACCTATGGCTGTTTTCATGCTGCCAAGCGTGCAACTCCATTTGGGGTGACTAGAAATTTCATGGAGGAACAGTGATTTTACAGTGAAAGAAGAGGATCTATTTGCCCTACTGTATTCTTGTATGCCAGCTGGCACAGGCTGGAGCAATGAGATTTGAAGTAAATATTGAACAGAAAAAAGTAAGAACCAGTAACTTCAGATCAATTATGCAGGCCTGATAGTGTTTCCTTTGCAAAAGATATCTACATACATGTTATGCTTGCAAGAAGCAGATCTGATAATACAGGGGGGAAAAAAAAGGTTTATGTTAATTTTTTAGCATTGAGGGAACTGAGTTTTCTCCATAGACTCTCTTCTTTAAGAGCCTGTAGTGCCTGAACTATTCGCAGAACAAACAGCTTGATAGAATCCCCCTGCACTGTCAGGAATAAGATAATCATTATTGCACTATAAATATTAACAAGGTAAGCTTTCTAGCAGGGGCAGCTTAGGAAAATGGCCTTCAGGTTTTACATTGAAAGATTTCTGCTTTGCTTCTATCTTTGATTTTCTCCCTGCACATCTCACATGTGGTTCAGTTTAGTGTGCAGTGTTCCACTGAATGTCCTACAAAAGCTCAGAAAGACTTAACATTTCACAGAGGATTGTAAGTTTCTCATAGGTACCTGGGATGAGGAGATCTGTGACAAAGTCAGCCAGTAAAACACTATAAAAGTTTTTTTTAGAGGCAGAGGATTATTATTTTCTACAGAAACATAATAATTAGAGTAATAAATTTGGCAACAGTAGTCATTATTTATTAGTAGAACTAGGCAATGCATTCAAATTAAAGTAGTAATTTATTTTTAGGTGACCAAGAAAGTCAGCAATTACCAAGTTATTAAGACTTAGATGACATTGTAGTGAAGGGCAAATGGGTCAGAACCAGTTGAAACAACTAATGAAGGAAAGGTGAAAAAGTTTCCTATCACTGTCTTATTATATTAGAACTAGGAAGACTCGTCTGATTTAAAAAAAAAAAAAAAAAAA
>JAAGAY010146002.1:0-17072 GCA_011801015.1 Ardeotis arabs
GTCATACAGTCTATAGACTCAGCTCATATTACTTTTTTCATAGGTTTTTTTTTTTTTTTCTCATTCTGCCATCTTTTATCTTCTTCCAGCTCCTTTTGATTTGGAGGTATTGAAGAATGGCAGAAAGAAATGGAAAAATGTCCCAAAATAATCCTGAACATTATCTGTATACTAAGTAAGGGATTAAAAGAAAGGAAGAAGAGATGAGACAATACAAAAAAAAATACTTTCTCATTAAAATAAAAGGAAACAAACAGATCCAAACAATGTCATTACCTCACTGCATAAGAACAGATCCAAATTTTTGGTTTTCACTTTTTAATATTTTTTTTTCCTGTTTCACACTAAGACGCTATACAGGGATAAACAGCCCCATACTCTCTCCACATTACACTATGGATTTTGTAGAGCTCATTTCTTTCACACAACATGCATGCATGCACTTTCTTATGGGCACGTGGCATAAGAAAAAAATATTTTATTAAGAATAAAAATATCTTTTTTCAAAAAGAAAGGAGTGATGGAACCTGAGACTTCTAAAAGCTTTGTTATAATGAGCATAAATCATTTATGTCTCCAGAGTAGAATGTATCTATTTTGAACTACCTTGTTCAGATTTTCATCATTTGTCCTTTATCCAGCAGCATCTCAAGGCAAACCTCAAGTTTTTCTTTCTTTCAGAAACTCTTTATTCCTTGAATTTCCTTCTTACACTGATGAAAGGTTCCAGAGATCTTGCATCTAGGATTTTTCATGGGCAGTAGAGGTTAGTTATTTTCACCAATAATTTTCAGAGGCAATAATTTCACTTTCTTTTTTTTTTTTTAAATGGTGAAATCAGTGTATTTGTGAATACTGCAGGCTCTGAGCAATTTGAGGCAGGTCAAGTAACTCCTGAATCCACTGGGGGAGTGATAAAGGTTTCGTGTCAAAGCATAACAGGAAGATAATTGCAACGCAGAGTCCATGAATACAGTGGCCTCGTGGACTGTGTTGTATTTGTGCTGCAAGACATGTGAATAGGGAAGATCCTGCTTCCTAGTTTAGGGACAGATCCTGCAGGCTTGAACTGATTTAAAGAATAATTGCAGTCTTACAATGTATTCCTCTTGTAATATATTCCTCTTAGTAAAAGAATTCAGAATTTAATTAAAGAGGAGGAGCCCCAAGGTGTGAATGGCAAAGATGTATTGATAGCACAAATACAGAAAATGCAGATGCACGTTCCTGAGGTACTGTGTCACAGTGAAGTCTCTGCTGCGCTCTCTCAGGTTTGCTTCCCCTGCTATGCCATAGCTTGGTGCAGGAGGGCATGTGTGCTTACCACACTCTCCTAACGTGGTGCTAAGAAGTTTGACAGTGAATGTGAGGATAAATTGATAGCATCAGGCTAAACTAGCCCCAACAAAAGGGCGTGTGCAATACATCGACAGTGCTTCATGGCTACGCCACAAGGATTGGCATTGGAGGTAGTCTTTTTTTTTTGTCCCCGGTAGAAAGTTTATCATAAAGGAGACTGTAGAAAATAAATGTTCCCTCTGTAGCAGTACTACAGGAATCTACTCTCAAGCAAACTCACTACATTTTCTTCAACTAAAAGCTGACATCTTTAACACATTGTTAGCACTTCATGTACAAGTCAGTGGATCAAGCGGTGTGCCAGTTAACACACAAGGCTAGAGCAAAACACAGCTCAGAACAGTACTAGAGTTGTTGTCTCCTGACTGAGCACAGGGCCATCACGAGGGCTCAGGGAAGCTGGGAAAGGTGAGGAGATGCTGATTTCCCATTGTTCAGGTTCAAGTAGCTGGAAACCTCTGCTGCCAGAATTTCCATGCCACGAGAAACTTATACCTGGAATAGGAATGGAGAATTAGTTACATGCAATGCACATACGTCTGAAGTAGTCCAAATTCTGCTTCAGTTCTGTATCCAAAAGTGCTTCTGGCTACTATGGAAGGGCTTAAGTAGCTAGAAAGTTCCTCATTCTCTACAGATTATTTGCCCTTAGCCAGTAACACTCAATAAATCTAGCAAATCACTTCCCCAGAGAGATTTTGGGTACCACGCATCATCTGAAGAATCTAAATGGAACAGTTTCACATCTCTTCCTCCTGCGTAAGATCATTTCTTTGCATTAATGTGAAGCAGTTGCATTTCTAGGAAACAGCCTACCATTCTGATTCAAAAGGTTTCCAGAGATTTTGCTTTTCATTTCCTTTTCCTGCTACATGGCAGCATGAACTCCATTAACAAGCTATTGTAACAATCCCACCCACCCACCTAGAATCAAAGGCAGAGACAGCAAGCAGCCCTTTCCCTCCCAGAGAAAGCCTTGTAACAGACACAAGCAGAGGTACAACTAGGCGTAATACAACCTCAGATTCTTGGTTTTTTAGCTGCATTGACTGCTGCCATAGGCATGTATTCACTGTTGTACTCATGAGAGTTGGATTCACACTGCTGATTCTGCAAACAGAGAGAAAATGCCAGGAATTTAATTTGTGGTCACTAACCTCTGCCACTCTTGCTTTTGTTATTTAAGTAGGGCAGTTACTCTGACTGTTTTCAGTGGGAACATTAAAGTCAGAATAGACAGGCACACATGTAGAAAACTTGTAATAAAACAAACTGAAAATGAAAAACGCACATTGTCCAAATGAATAACTAATGTCCGTGGTCTCCTTTCTTTCCTGAGCCAACTGGTTCTTTGTTTAAGTTATTTTGCTCCAGAACAGAACTGGCATCGCTCCATTGATGATTTGTTTCCCCTTCTTGAAGAAAACAATCAAGTGAATTGCTAACCAAAGTAATTTTGCTGACCTGTGCAGCATTTCTTCTCTTTCCTTTGATTCCTAGCCTTTAAATCAATAAACAATTCTGTCTTAGGAAAAAAATATCTGAGCTGCTGATATCAATGACTGAATTCCAGCAGTAAATTAACAGCTCAGTCTCTTTATCAAAAAACACATCATGTGCTGAGTGAGTATATGCCTGTCCCACCCTCTAAATCTCATTAAATCAAGCTCCCCATCTATGACCCTTGGAAGGAGGGTTCTGCAGAATCTCATAGACTTGCTTACCTTGTTCCTTAAGCAACAGGCTACAACACAGCAAATACAGGAAATCATGGCAAACATGATCAGGCCAATAATTATCCATGACATGAGTCCCAGTGAAATGCAGTCTTCCTTATCTGGAGATGGGGAGGCAAAAAAACATCATTACTGATAATTTGCATTTCTCCCCTCCCCCATCCCCTGCCAAGATAACTTTTCAAATTCTTTCCCCTCTTCTCTTCATATTAATAAAATAGCAAAAGTGAGCTCTGGAGAAGGATTTTCCTGTAGTGAAAAGCCACTTTGCAGAAGTGTATTCAGCAGGAAACAAACAGTTTTCCAGAAGGAGAGGTGAAACTGTTGGTACACAGGACTGTAAATGTAGACTGAAAAGACACCAGACTAGGCTTGAGAGCATGATGGTATTTCAGATCTGAGCAAAGCTTAAGCTTACATTCAGTGAGTACCACAGGTGATTTAAAGGGCCACCTGGTCAAAAGAAGCGTGGACTTTGACAGTCATGTTTGGATAGGAAGGCAAGCTGAGGCACACAAGATTACCTTTGCCCAGACTGGGAGAAAATATGACAGGGCGTGAAACATCTGACAATAGCTATGAGCATCTGGCTATCCATACAAATGGAATTGAACAGCTTTGGGAAACACTGCAGACAAAAAGAGGTGTCGCAGCTTGATTCTGAGAAGCTGTTTTAAGTTCAGAGAAGGCTGAGAGATAATTTGACCTGACCGCATAATTGTAGCCTTAGCATTTCAGCTTCTATCTTTGTCTAGTCCTAGTGTTGAGAGATAGGAAAAGATAACAAGGGAAGGACAACAGGCAACTGAACTATATGGAGAACCAAGAAGGGATGTGAGCAAAAGCGATATTAACTCTTTCAGCTTCATACACCAAAGAGCCACTGAGTGAAAGGCGATTCAAAATTAAAGCCTGTCCAGCAAGTCTTCTGACTTCTCCAAGCTCTTCTCAGTAAAAGGCAAAAAATTCTCAGCAGCTGTGTATCTCTCCTGCTTTAAGAAGGCTCTAAAGCTGAAAGCCTGCTTCAGAGAGGTGAACACCATCTTCTTCACATCATTGTAGCATCAGAGAGTTTCATATACTACTACCACACAGATATTTGACAGCTAATTTTTTTTTTATCCTAGGCACATGAAGATAGCTCTCAGAATGGATTTTTTTTCCTATCTAGAAATAATCTTAACATTTGCATTCAGCAGCTTGGAAAATGGACAATGGGAAATTTCTACTAAAGGCAAAGGTGGGACTGCAGTACTCCAGAAGATGTAGTCTAGCTAGCTTGGGTGCCACCAACAATATGCAGAGCTCAGCATGCCTCCAAAACCTGCCCAAGAAGATGAATAAATATGGAGAGGCCATGCTGAGCAGTCTGCCAACACAGCTCCACTCTTACCAGCCCCCTGCTAAGTTGTTTTAAGCTGGCTTGGAAATATCTGTGCAAACTCTAGCCACATTTTTCACTGCAGCATAGCTATGCCCAGTATCTACTTATCAATAAACTCAAGCGAGGGGAGAAGAGAAGTAAACTTACCTTGGATGTACAAATAGGTTTCTTTCAGCCGGCAATCTATATAAGGAGGGGGTAGGAACATCTCCAGGCAGTAGGTATAAATGTCAATATGCTTTCTTTCCAGATTTTTAAGAATGAAAGTGGTGCTGCTATTTGAATGCTCTGTCTGACAGTAGGTGACATTGCTCTTGGGGATGACTTTGTCCTCACTCAAATGGAGCGCACAGATCTCCTTCTTTGCATGCCCTTTGAAGAGGGTCATGCTGAACTCACTCACGTTTTTGGGGTTAGGGAATGTGAACCTGAAGTTTCCGTTTTCAAATTCCACCATCACCTGGGAGTCAGAGACATGAGGTTGATCTGAAAACATGAAAACAGTAAGTAGAGTCACACACATAGCAATGAAAAGAATCCCCAAAATGTTAAGGCACTAATTTAAACAAAGCAAGTGAACCAACCATGTGATTGAAACTTAAGACGTGTAGGTACTCAGAATAGTCTGGCTGTGGAAAGCAGCCTGTACAGTGAGATACCACTGTATCATTCTGGTCATGTCAGACATTACTGACAAAATAAATGAGGTAAGACCTGGCCTGTTATTCGCTATAAGGCTGGAGCCCCATGCACTGTTAGCATTGGATCAGTGAGTTACTTGGTAGCATTTAAAGGTCACCTTGGACCAAACATTATACGGACATACAATCTCTGCCTCAGACTGATTGTCCTATTCATAGATAAAACAAGGTGGGACAAAGATTATGATAATTATCTCTGGTTTATGGTTCACAATCTGCATCCTAATGATGTAGCTGAAAACTCAAAATAGGATGTGAACCCAAAACTCCTACATAAGTGCCTTAACCACAAGACCTATCTTTCCTTTCTAGAGTAGATACTGGTTTGAGGCGTGACATAAAGTTTAAACCTAATTAGTTAGATGGCTATAGCACCTTTATCTCTAACATAATGGGAGGAGTAGAGGACAAATGTCACTGTGTGCATGCACCCACATGCAGTCCAAAAATCACATTTGACCCTCCCAAAAACTATCTGAAAAACTGTAAGGTGTTGTGCAACTCTCATTTTGCAAATTTATTGGAGAAGAACAAGTAAGTAAACTGATTGAGGACCTCCTGCTGCCTCACAGTTTGACTTTGCAAAGTCAGCAACCAGTAGTGTGGGAAACTCCCTCAAACAAAAATGTGTTAATGTGTGCTGTAAAAAAAATGACTTTTTTTTTTTCTTCAAGGGCAGTATTTTCTGATCTAGAAAGGCATTTAAAACCATAAACCAAATTATGCAAATGTTTCTTACCTATATTTTTGCATGGTCTTGATGAGCAGCTATCAACTCCTGAAAAATACAAAATTGTTTCCTGTTTAAAATTCAAGAAGAGAGATGCAGGAACAGAGGCTGAGCCATGTTAATATGCTGAAGTTATTTTCTAATTTGTGTCATTAGCCTATCTGATCCTGTCTGTGCTACACTATAAAATCATATGATGTGATAAAAGCATAAAGTATAAAAATCAAAGTAGAAAGAAAATGCATTGAGCAAGAATTAATATTGATCATACATGTAGCATTTACAAATTCTTAAAACACTTCTGCAAAGTAATAGATGTACTTCATAAATAGAAGCTGAGATTAAAGTAAAATTTCCCCCAAAATACTGAGGAAATCTACCACCAAATAAAAGAGCATATTTTTGATTTCTCATTAATCCAGAGCCTGCAATGAGTCAGTGTTATACTTTGTTTCCAGACCAAAGTGCTCATTTCAGTCTATGTTCATTCTGTTTCCCCCACAGCTCAATACTGTGTCAAAACATCTTCTTATGGCACATCCAGAATGAATATCTGGAAGATGCTCCAATACATACAGCAAGAAAATATTCAAGCAATGCATACGGTTTTGTTCCTTTTTCAGTAGCAACTTTTTATCTTCATTATTATCAAACTGCATTCAGTCCATTGTGCGTAGGCAGCCTCCATTACAGGAGACAGGCACATTTTTAATAATTGTTCTGGATTTGTTTTATAAGCTGCTGCCTCCATCACCACCCACTATGGCAATACTGAGTGTGGAATTTCCTGGCTGCGTTGGTGGCATGTACCACTTTGAAATGGTTTGTATATCAGTACTGGCAGCATAGCACAGCCTGATAGTGTTTCATTTGGAATTTTAATTTTTGCAGTGCCCTAAAATTAAAGGTACAGATAAGTATACAGATAAGTAGGAAAAAACCTCTATCTGCTTTTCTGGTAGCCTGAGTAAGTTCTTCAGAGGCTGCTTAGATTGAAATATACATCAGAATTTTAAGATGCTAAGAAAATACAGAGCAAATACTTAAAGTCTTTGATGCACCATCTTATTCTTCTTACTGCTACGTGATAGTCTAGATCCACACTGATAGGTCCCCAACTGTGTGAGGTATTGCACTGATTACACAGGATAAATAATCTTTTTCCCAAGACACTATTATCTTTGACATCCAGCCTGCACGTGCACAGGAACAGAAGATTATTCTAATTTGGATACTTTTGCATGCTCTCAACTCTTTCTGGATGGAGGCAATCTTTTAGTGTCCATGGTTTTTCCTTCTTTGAATTCTTGCTCCCCAGTTACCACCATTGGCAAGGTTTTTAGTCTGACACATAAGCCAATGGACTTCTGGAAGACGCTGTGTGATGCTCAGTTGGAAAGCAATAGAAATTTATCCCTTTTTTTGATTGATTTACCCTCTTCCTAGTTATCGCATTCTTCCTGGTTTACTGTGTGCAGTCAGCACCCTTATCTAATTCAGCGACAGTTCTAATATCTGTACTTCTCTCGGGACTATTACTTAAGTGTGTGATAACAGACAAGGTATTTGGCATCTTGTACCACTGCTGTGAAGATAAGACAGACAAAACACACAGCTCGCCAACCCACAGTGAAATAGAGCTCTAGGTACTCTGAAGGCACAGATGCAGAAAGTGCAAACCCTTGTAATGGTATACAGTCTGAAAGGCTGAAAGCAAAGATCAAATAAAGAAACAGTTCTTGATGACTTGCATGTTGCATGGTGAAAGAAAACAGCTGCTATGAAAAGAGCATTTGAATGCTCTGTAGTTTGATAGCCTGTAGTTTGGTAACACATACCTTCAAAATTAGGCCCAGCAGCAGACAAATTATTTAGAGAAGGAAGAAAAAACCCAAGTGTATTGATACAGCAGAAGCTAGGTAGCATCGTGAATACATAAGTTGACCTGATACTTTTGGGAAGCATCCACCTGTAGCTGAGACCTCTACATTTGTCACTGGTCACCTGATGGGAGAGGCAGATGCTGACTCTGTCGGGGCAGCTCCAGAGCCAAGAAGTGCCATGTTCCCCCAGCTACCCTACTCTGAGCACTAAAGCAACGGCTTTGAATTTCATTTCTCTGTTTATCTCTGAGAATGGTTCAATTCTGCTGTTAGCTAATGAAATTGCCCTTTCATATTGGGTGGTTTAAAATGTTTCTCAGAGATCATGGTTTTAATCTTTTTTTTTTTTAATGGAAAAGGGCAGAGAGAGATCATTAAGCATGTAGTTCATGTGACCTTGTGGCAAGCTGAAAGGTGATTTTGTATCCTCTCAGGCCCAGGAGCCTTAACTGCCTATTTTCAAGAAAGACTCAGTAATGTATTTCTCTGAATGAGCATTTTGGTAAATGTGATGCAATTAGTATTCCTCTGAAACAAGTGACCATATAGAAGAGTGTGCTTATCATAGTATAAAGAGAGCACATTTTACAATGAGATTAACAGTGCCTGAGATTAAAACACAAAATTGTCTACATGGATGACCACAATGGGTGAGATCTGATACGAATTTCCAACTCACTAGCTATTCTGCATCAGTTCTTCATGTGAATGCTCTCACTGCATACTAAAAGGCGGCTTATTCCCCCCTCCCTGTGCCTGCTTGCTGTTCTCCTGCGCCCCTTTGTACCAGTTCAGTCCTAGGGTAATCCTAGGGATCTATAACACTCTGTGGTGAATGGCCAGACGTTTGCGAAGTCATTTGCCAAGCTGCATTCAGAAAAAGTGTACATTTAGTGGGACAGGAGCTAGAAAACTGAGGTTTAAGCGTCCAATAATATTGAGAGATTCACTCACTAAGCCTCCCTAATACTACGTCAAAAATACGTGACCAAAAGACTACATTATGGTATTGTTGGAAATGAACAGAAGAATCTCACTGGTTCAGTAGTGAAAATGCTTAGATTTGGCCTTAAGGTTCCTTTTTGGTATTTTTCACAAAAAAGCTAATTCAATTGGATATGAGGGTTTTGAGACAAGAAGAAACAAATCTTTCATTCGTTTCACAGCAGTGTCACACTGTGGAGTTGCACAGAGTTGTTCCTGGCTCACCTCATGTAAAGCACAGTGTCAAGACAAATATTGTGGTTCGGATGTGAATCCCAGAGATGAACGTGTATATGAAAGTGACATCTTGCTATGTTAAACTATGAAAGAGTGTGTGTATGCGCATTCTATGTATGTATGTATTTACAGTCATGTACATTTCCATCTCCATTTCATCTTCACTGCAGTGGGAAAGCACTTTGGCAGAGGTTTGGGAATTTCTGTGGCAGTGTGCTTGGACGCTGAGGCCGATGGAAGGCAGGTTATTTTCATTTTAATAGGCTTGCAATTTTGAGGTTTCTGGTTGCTTTTTGGCAGATCCAATGCTATTTGCAAAGATCACCAATCCATTACACATTTTGGTCCTACAGGAAGTTTAAAAATGACTTTTGAGTAATTTTAAAACTTGGAGTTTAGGGCAGGAGGATAGAATACTCTTGCTTGGTTTTCTTGCTGTTTGTTTTATCTGCCCCAGCTCTCAGAAAACGAATTAGCTGATAGAAAGAACAAGCATAATTTCACTTGGGTGTGTTTGCCTCTGAAGATGAGCAAAGAGTGTGCAGACTCTGCCTTTAAAACAAACGTATTGGTTTTGTTAATACTAAGTGCATGATGAAACCACACACATTTTTTTAAGTTGCTATAGTTTTGACCTTTCAAGGCACTCTGAAAGATGACACTGTCAATTCAGTGTTGTTAGTCATACACCTAAAACATGTTCCTATCTTTCAAGAATCAAGAATTAAGAGAGGAAAGCAGTGCTTCTGGGCAAAGCAACGAATGGCCAGAATTACTCTAGGAAGCCATCTATAATCTGAGTTATTTCTGTGGTATAACGTATGTTGTAAAATACAGAAGCTCTTATAGAATATACCACTAACACAGCAGCCATTGTTGATAATATTTCTGACACCCGTCTAAGGAATGACCATGATTTCCTCCTGTATTGGCAACAGGAGATCTGTGAGTGAACAGTGATAATACTTTGCAAACGTTGGCATGCAAAAGCTGATGTACAATGTTTCATAGCAAGGCCCTCAAGTGCTATGGAGTTCTGTAGCTCTGTACTCCAAAATCCCATTGTCTGTGTGCCTCTACAGGCACCAGAAAGGCTCCATGCTCTTGCAAGCAATTTTTTTATCACAACTGGGTTATCAAATAATAATACACATATACACACATATATCACCTTCTGTGACGTATTTACATTGCGAAAAATAGATCACAAGTAGGGCTTGTTAATCGCTAAATCAGAAAACCCCCAAAATCTCAGAAGTTACTTTGCTTTTAATCCCAAAAATTTGCCACAGTGCTTGGCAGTGCTCTCTGGAACACTAGCTTGTTTCCTAAATGCGAATATCATGCTAATGTGTCTTACATCAAGCTGATCTTTCATAGCCCTTTTGTTTTCAGCAAGAACAATAATAATTAGTAATTTTTATGCTGAGAGCACTGTAAGGTAAAAA
Organism: Ardeotis arabs; assembly: GCA_011801015.1. Taxonomy (NCBI): domain Eukaryota; kingdom Metazoa; phylum Chordata; class Aves; order Otidiformes; family Otididae; genus Ardeotis; species Ardeotis arabs. The sequence goes on from JAAGAY010146002.1 coordinate 10,463, forward strand.
ACCTGAGAGATATCATTTCTTGTTACAGGCAGTCTCTTTCTCCTGCAATTTCCTCTCCCCATCCCCCTGCCCAAATCCTATAGTCTGTATTTCAAGGAATGGAGAAAGAAGGGAGAAATGCCAGTATCAGATGGAACAATTATTTGCACCCTTAAAATTGCAGCCTGTTTCTTACCACAAGGAATGGCCTTTTAGATAGCTCCAGCCACATGTAAAAGCATGCTAGTCAAGTACACCTGATCAATTGACTAGCTGAGAAATATTTAACAAAACTGATACGATTTTTTATTAGTAGATTTAAGAATAACTTTTCAAGGAGAAAAAGAGCAGCTCATGTCCCTTTAGAGATACTGATCACAATCCTTCCCTGTGATTTCACCCATTTTTCAATCTATCTGAAAACTCAGTATACTATTGCTGTATTAGTTAACCTTCAGAAGGGTATCTGCATTGCCTAAAGAGCTGGAAACTGGTTTTTATTTAAATGAAAGCTTAAATTCTGTATGAAACCTCAGAAGTGCTTAAATTCTACGGGGGGACTTGAAACCTATCCTGTATCACTAGAATTTCAGAAGCAAACGTATTCAATAGCCCTTGGCATGACCTTCAAAGGAACATGTTTAGATGGTGCTTAGTAACTGTGCATACTAAATCTCAGGTCTTACTTACATGACGCGTGATACCAAATCCTTGGACGGTATATGTATTTTTAAAAAGACTCTTAATCAGATACTATCTGTATTTCCAGCTTGGCCGAGTAATATGTGAGTTTCAGAGAGGCTACAGATAAATGTGAGCTCTGGTAGTTTACTTTGTGTGGCTGTGATAAAACACGGAATGTTGTAAAACGCTACATCCATGTTTATGGCTGGCCTGAGATAAGTGCTGTCACCATGTGCCTTCTCAAACGCAGCATTAGGAACGCTACGCTTCCTTCTAAATCAGTCTGTGTTTCGAGCCTACACCAAAACAATCTCATCCACTCTTCCATGTCATATACATTTTTCATAGTATAAAAACTCCCTGCCCAAACAAGAGCAGGTTTAGTATCAATAACTTGGCCTCTCTTTATTAAGCCATTCACCATCATGCTGCTGTAAGACCTTATGCCCAGCAAGGGGAGATGGCTGGAGCGCTACAGTCTAAACAGCTAGAGGATAACAGTGAGCAGATCAGCTAAAGAATATAAACAATGAAAACTTGTACTTTTGCATTTCAAAGCAAATGCCCTGTGCTGGCAGGAATTATCTTCCCACCAACTCTAATGATATTAAAGTTGAGAGTGGTCTTTATGCAGCTGTTTCATTTAATTACCTCTATTCCTCCAACCCCTTGCTATCACAGCTCATTTACTGTCTCCCAGCATTGGGTGAGTTATATTCTATAAAGATATCTTTTGCAAGGAGAATAAGCAAAAATGCTACTCACCATACAGGGCTTCAAACTGGAAGCAGAGGACACAGAAAGTTACAGCAACTGACTTCATGCTTGTCTGACACAGAGGCACCAGCCTTCTGTCTACTGTGAAGATGGGGAAGAATTCATGGGTAGAAGAGGAAGTGGTTTGTGGGCAATGGGGGAAAATATATGATAATCAGAAGGACTTTTAAATTTAATCTCTGACTACGTTGTAGCTATGTCAGCATTAGCTGTCGCCCACACCTGTGGAGTTTGCTAGTTTTTTTTTTTCTCTACCTCACAGTTTGCTGTCACAGACAGGAAGATGAAAGATTTTCTGACATTATGTTTGATGTTCACTTCTACAAAGACTGTTTCTGGTTAAATATATTATGACAGAGGTTACAGTCATCTACAGTACACATCCTGCAGATGGCCCATGGTCAGCAACTTGTTCCTTAAATTATCTTAGAGTACATACATATTTGCAACTGGCAACCTAGTTTCTCCCCACCAGTTTCAGCTGGTCTTACATAACTGATGGTCTTGGCTTTAGGTGGAAACCATTCATTAGTAGGGTAGGAGTATCTTGTGTGTCCTGGTCCTGGAATCCATTGGAAGAACTTGTCCAAGTTGCAGAAGGATCCCCTCAGCCCTGTGACTTCCTGGAAGCTCACTCCGATGCAAGACTTTCACCCTGGAGGTCAGGGTTGCTCTGCATGGACATGAGAAACTTCATGCGGCTCTGTGAGAGGAGGAAGTCTGGCCTACTGCCTTAGGGCCTTAGGTCAAAAGTTTCTCTCCTTCCCACTCCCTGCTTTTGTGCAGTGCACTCTATTCTGGCTTGCTATCTATTTGTATTCTGGGAATGTTTTAGGACCCTTTGGGATAACATGTTCAATGATCATTTAGAACTGGTTATTTATTTATGCCTATAATACTAATGTTAGTGCAGATAACATGCTGGAAAAGCAGCTTCTAAATGCTGTTTAATATATCAGATGCAGTTAGCATTCCTGATTGCACGAAGGGAAGACGCAAAGGACTAATAGTGGTGCCTGACAGACACTGCTGGGGCTGAGTCCTTGTAATGGTCACGCAGTGGTACCAAATAATTTGTGAATGACAGGACTGAGTTACAGACTCACTCCTGCTTTGTACTGTGTCAATAAATCTTCACGCGTTGGTTTACTCTTCCTCAAAAAGCGATTTAATTTCTTTCACTACTACTGCTAAAGATCTGTTCACATGGACACTAGCAGAGATTTTTACTCTCTTCAAATCTTTGCAAAGCCATGCAAACCTCTGCCTTTTGTTAAATTAAAATCAGAGCTAACCCTGAGTCAAGTCAGGATTTAGTCTAAATTTTCAGCTCAAGTCTCTGGAGCCAAACTTAAGCAACTCTAACGAGAGAAAGTTTCTGCAGTATACTTTTAATTCTGAAGCTCAAGAGTAATACATGGAGGTTCAAGCAATGATAAAGCTGAAAAAGATAAATCTGACTCCTGAGCTTTGCCTATGAAGTTATGACCCACGTTGGGATCTACTGAGTTTCCAGGTAGAACCATCTTTCCCATTCCCCCTAACAACTTGTTGAAAGTGTTGAAACAACAGAGCAGCCCTCTCTTAGGACAGGACCTTTATTGCCCCACAAGTAAGCATAAGACAAGCAGCCAGAAAGGCTTATAGTAAAAAGAGCTACTGCTACAAAACTGAAGAAGAGAATTGCGTGTAAAGTACCCCCACCCACACCTTTGGGAGAGCGTGCTGACGATGCACCAAGCATTGAGTCCCTACAAAGCCTACCGCTGCCTGGGAAGGCCAGTAAAGGTGTAGGGGAATGTACTCCTTTGAGCAAAGTTTTAGCTGGTTTTTTGTGAAAACAAGCTTTAAAACAGATCAGTATTGTTAGGGTTGAAAAACATGTTCTTAAAAGTTTAAACATTTTTCCAGGAAATTAATTTTTATAGAGAAGATATTTCTTTTTTTTTTTTTAAACCAATGTAGTTACTTTGTAGCAACTTACTCCTTCCCTCTCCTCTCTGTGACCTCATCAGTTATACCAATGCAGGGATGATTAATACACATCTGTTTCCCTCCTGGGGTAAGAGTAGCTACCAGCATGGCTTGGTTGGCATAGATCTCACTACAACAATTGGAGCAAGTCCCACTGTCCAGTAAACAGTTTGTATTTGCTCTCTCTTTCTCCTATCATTATAGCCTAAGTCTGGAGTTACCCCTTCTCTTTTTCTGCTCTCTGGCGCTTGGGATTGTTAGAACACACTGCTCCCTTTCTTTCAAAAGGGTCCAGCCCGGGGTACACCTTGGAGTATGTTTGGTAGCACTCTGAAGTTTGGTCTTGACAGTGATATCTTTTGGTGGTCGAGTGCATTTGACAATGAGGCAGGGCACTCACAGTATGTGTTCATAAACTGAGACACAAAGTCTAGCGCAGGGCCAAGCATGAGGGATGCTCACCTTCTAGTCCCCCACCAACAGAGACTCCTCCATTGCCTTTCAGTCTTTCTGTCTTTGCCTCCCTCCTCTGTCAGTGCTTACCTACTTCACAAAGACATTGTGACTGCAATTTGGAAATGTTTCTTGCAAATACTGCGGTGGGTTACAGTTAACCACCTGGGACAAGCAGTCTGTTTCCACAATACGCTTCCTATAACTGCAACTATTTTTGCTCACAAACACGTGTTTCCTTTTTCCATCCTCACTCATTTCTCTTCTCTTTGTCTTGATTTTCACTCTCTCATCCATGTACGCCTCTCAGAGCTGACTTCTTTCCTCCTCTAACCTGACTGTCCCCCAGTACCTGTCTGTCCTTCTCCTCAAGCAGAGGCTGCCCTTCGGCGTGTACAGTAACTCCTTTCTGGAACGTGGCTGCTTCTTCCCCCAAGACTCATTCTTTCTTCATGTCCTACCCCCAACACTACCCTACAGTGATAAACTCCTTTTTCTCCTATTGTCTTGCTACCGACTTGCCATCACTGACTATCAGCAACCTGGAAAATCCTTGTGGGCGTTTTTATGCCTTTCAAAATGCATCCTGTGATACATCCAGTTCCAAAGAGAAACGGGTTTGCTCATCCCTCAGTCCATACAGCAGAGTTCTCTACCACACGATCTTCAATATTTCTCCCTTGTAACTCCAAGCGACTCGGAAAACACCACTTGTGCTGCTTCACTAAGGAGAATGATTCACAGCAAAGATTTTCCCTGTGATGCACAATGTATATTTTTCTTCAGTCTGTTTAATCACATAACTCTTATTATACTTACTGTTATCACCCTAAACTATGTCCATGTTAGCAAAATACTACTGCATTGTATCCCTTTGTTCACCATGAAACAAAGGTGGTGTTTACAGTGAAGTAGCTTGTTCTGTGTCACCAGTGGTTTTCCACTTCTGCTTGTGGATGATGAGGAGTTGCCCACAGCAATATAAAATATTCTCTCAATAAAATGTTTTGTGATTCTTTCTGCAGAGGCTGCTACAGTCTATCCACAGAAATTATATTCTGTTGTCTCCTGCTGCTTCTCATTCTTTGCTTCAATATCTGGCCTATATTCTCATGACTCTGGGTCATTCCCTCAGGGCTGGAGCAGAAAGCCTCCACACTCATGCATTTTTGTTTCCTATCCTCCTAATTGAGAAGGGGAAGAATGACTTTCACTGTGCTATTTTTAAGGTTCTATGATGGCTTTAAATCCCACTTCCCATCTACATCACTCCCCATTAGGTGTGTAAACAAGGTGCAGTCATTCAGAATGTAGAGATTTCAGCCTGAAATGCAGCTCATGTGCTCCCTCATTTGTTCTGATGCCTCCTTTGCTGATATATTGGTCTGGTCTCTCCCACAGACCCGTGGGGCATGCTGTAATATTCTCTCCATCAACGTGTCAGTGGAGGCTACCAGGGCTCAGCTCCATGGCAGGGCAAACGCTTTCCTGCAGAGCAGACCTAATGAGAGGTTCCCCTTCGGAGTGTGAGTGTGTGTGGCTTCGCTTCTTGGTACCAGCTCAGGTACCCCATGAATCACTTTTTTTTTTTTGGATGATACTTAAGAATATTTCATTGTCATCAACTTTCCTAAAAGAAAAAAAAAACCAAACCATGTATGTTAAGGAGTTAAGCCCAGATCTAACACATACAAGGGCATTGACCTATAAATTCAGTCAATAGATGCTAAGTGGCAAACCAGTTTCCCAGAAAGGTGGTGGATGCCCCATCCCTGGAAACATTCAAGGCCAGGTTGGATGAGGCTCTGAGCAACCTGATCTGGTTGAAGATGTCCCTGCTTCTTGCAGGGGGGTTGGACTAGATGACTTTTAAGGGTCTCTTCCAACCCAAACCATTCTGTGATTCTAAATGCCACTTCAGATCCTGTGACTAATGTTTTGGATTGGCTGGCGTAAGGCACTGAGAGCCATCTAGGCAAAAGACTGTCTCCCTCTGGTCTCAGGAGCTGCTATGCCTCTGCATATTCAACCCCTGTGTCCACTGCAATACAGTTACCTAAAGAAGTACCTAACCACTTCTCCAGGACAGAGAATATAGATAGGAATGGACCAGTGAAGGTCATGTGTGCGTGTTGGTGGTGTGGACTGTAGAGGTATGGGATGCCTGTGGAAGGTTTACTATCTTGAACAAAAACAACAACAAAGACAACAACCAGGTTCCTGCCATTCAGGGTGTACTGGGAAGAGGACTGTGAGAAGTTTACTCGGCCCCTGGCCTGTCTTCTGTTTGTGGAACCCACCTTTCTCACAGGGGGCAACGAATCCTAGCACAGGAGCTGGCGGGGCTTATCGACAGATCTTTAAACTAGCTACAAAGGGGGAAGGGGACAAAACAAGGCCCTCAAGGGAAGAGCCCAGGGGAACGGTGCTCGATTTGGGGCTGAGGCAGCTGTCTTGGCTGAAGTGCATCTACACCAATGCACGAAGCATGAGCAACAAGCAGGAGGAGCTGGAAGCGATTGTGCGGCAGGATAACTATGACCTGGTTGCTATTACTGAAACGTGGTGGGACCACTCCCACGACTGGAGTGCTGTGATGGAAGGCTACAAGCTCTTCAGAAGGGATAGACGAGGAAGGAAGGGAGGTGGTGTGGCCCTTTATATTAAAGACTATTTTGACGTTGAAGAGCTTGGGGTTGGGAATGATACAGTTGAGTGTCTATGGATAAGGATCAGAGGAAAG
>JAAGAY010146003.1:0-23585 GCA_011801015.1 Ardeotis arabs
ATCCCCCTGCAGCCCAGGGAGGCCCACGGAGGAGCAGAGATCCCCCTGCAGCCCGGGGAGGACCCCACGCCGGGGCAGGCGGGTGCCTGAAGGCGGCTGTGGCCCGTGGAGGGCCCGCTGGGGCAGCCGTTCTGGAGGGGCTGCACCCCGTGGAAGAGATGACCCACGCCGGAGCAGTTTCACCAAGGACTGTGGCCCGTGGGAGGGACCCCACACTGGAGCAGGGGAGGAATATGAGGAGTTCTTCCCCCGACGATGAAGCAGCGGCGTAAAACAACGCGTGATGGACTGACTGCAACCCCCATTCCCTCTTCCCCCTGTGCCACTCAGGCAGGGGAAGAGGTGGAGATAATGTTAAGCCCGGGAAGAGGGAGGGGTGGGGGGAGGTTATCTTGTTCACTTTCTCATTCTCCTGCTCTGATTTTAATAATAAATGAATAGTTTTTCCCAAGTTGAGTCTCTTTTGCCTGTGACGGTAACTTTAAGGATTTTCTCCCTGTCCTTATCTCAAACCTCGAGCCTTTTTCTTACATTGTCTCCCCCTGTTCTCTCGGAGGGTGGGGGGAGTGAGAGAGCGACTGCGTAGTCTGGTCCCGAGCAGGGCTGAACCACGACAGACACGCGTGTCCACGCAATGCCAAGTTCTCGTTGATAGAAGCCGTAATAAATTCCGAGGCATCAGAAGAGACAAGCCAACACGTGCGAACCGAATCGCCACTCTCTGCGAAATCCTTCAGCAGAGCGTTTTCATTAAAGGCAACAATTTAATTCTAGCTAAATTAAAACAAGAAAAAATTAGTTTCTGGTGGTTTTGGCTAAAGCTACTGAAGAGTTTTGATCTATTTTCCTTTCTTCGCAGGTAAACATCTTAATCCCTCCCTGGTGTCAATATAAGATTTACTCTCCTACATTGATCTTCAACTGATTTGCCGTTTACAGTGAAATCCCTGAAAAGCAGGAGTATTTTTGTCGCCTCATCAAATAAAATTTCAAGCTGAGAAAAGCATAAATTGGTTCATTTTGTTCTAAAATATAGGCCCGTTATTGTTCAGCTGTTTTCCAGCTCCGCAGGTTTTCCAGGCACCGACTGCTGATGGATTCCAGCAAGTCCTTCTCGTTGAGCGTGCGATTATTATTCCCGCCGTACGATGAGGGAAGTCGTCAAGGCTATACTCTTCCATCTCTGGCGTCAACAAGTTACGTCAACTCCGGAGCGCTGAGGGCTGGCAGCTGAAACGGGAAACACACCGCCCTTCGCAGCCCGGGATTCAGGGAAAATCACCATCGGAGTCTCGATGGTGGGTTAGACCCAAAAATCAGCCTGGAGCAATTCTCAAATGAGCAGAACGAATCTGAATGGCATCACGAGCTCCCAGTAAAACCAGAATAAAGCGCTCCAAGCCTCTGCTACCCACGTGCCTCTAGTTTGTGGGGTTTTTTTCCAGCCTTCAGATCGATTTGGCGTAGCGTTGGGGTATCCGTAGCCGTTATTGTAAGAACGGGGCTATAATTTTTAAGACAGTCTCATTAATGAAAAGCTGGAAAAGAGACAAGTCAAAACAGAGAACATAAAACACCCAGAGAATAATTTACAATCTTTTACTTCTGGAGCTTCGACGGGTTTGCTTCATACCAAGAATATACTCCCTGCTTCTCTCTTTCCCCCATTTTCAATTTTTTGGGTTACTAAAGTTGAAAAATTCATTTAACGAAGGCTCTTTGCATCCATAACTCAGAACACAGAGTTTCTTTTCAAACCTGGCAATAAAGCGGGCGAGAGTTAGGGTTGGTTCGATCAAACACCAACTTCATCCCGTTGAAAGAAACAACGTCGCAGAACTCATCGCTCGTTAGCAATCACCCCCCCAGCTGCAGCACCGCATCCCGCTGCTTTTGAGGAGCGTGACGCAACGTCAACGGAGGCGCGCCGATGGAAAGAAACCACTCAGGAAAAATCCGAGAACCCATTTGTGCTTAAAACGCGTAATCCAGCCAAGGAACCGGCAGAAGAAAACTCGCCCGCGCTACGACGTTGAAGGAACCCAACGGGTTTGTCCTTCATTTTCAAAGATTACGTTCAACCTCGATGGGGAAACTTGTCACCAGCACGTAAACCGAGCCCAAGATTTACTCAAAGGAGTATCTTTGTGTCCAAAGGTCTGAGGGCAAGAACTCCTACCAAGCCACACCAGGTACCTTCTCCTACTTCTCCTGCACGCAAACCTTGTGGTGGCCATGGGCACAAATAATTCAGCATTTCCACCCTGGTTTTGCATCTATTCTTGTGCCAAATACAAAAAAGGACCAAAATTACTGAACGAGCAGCGAACTCGTTAGTTAGGTCTGAGTTACGCTTTGAACATCGAAGACGTCCGCAGCCGCGCCAACGCCCTCCTCGCTCTTTCAGCCCGCCGTCAGGGTAGCAATTTCACTTGGTGCCGGCTGAAGGGCGTAGAAAGTGGGCACGGAGAAAGCAGGGGGAAGAAGTCATGGGATGTTGAGAGGTTTGAGGGAAACGGGAGGAAAAATGAAGGTTGTGTTGGACGTACGGAGAAGGTGAAGCCACAACCAGGGTGCCGTTGGCCTGCGAGAAGAGATTGGTCCCCAACACCCTTGTTGCGGCACGTCGAGAGACCAGACCTGTTCCCAACTCAACGGGAGACCTCAGGCAAGCTGAGTAATGTAGTAAATTATCCTTTCCTAAAATTCAATGTCCCCAAAATTCCATTTTAAAAAGAAAACTCAACTTTTAAAGCTCTAAACAAAAGCAACGCAATTGTCTATCTCATCGTCTAGAAACCCCAAGCAGTTAAAGCCAGGAAAATGAACAGCTAATGGGATCATAAATCTTACGCCGCCGCGTAAACATCAACACATTCTTTCTTGTCGTGGGCGAAGCAATAAATGTTTTATCACACCTTAACTCTGCCACGTTGACTTATTTCCCCATTATTATTCCTATTTCCTCCAAAGAGGCTCTCTTAGGAATGAGTTCCCCGGTTAGTTGTTGGCGAATGGAAGTCCTTTTGTGGAGATTTAGGCACGTCCGATAGCAGATTAAACGGAAATAGAATCATAGAACCATGGAATGGTTGGGTTGGAAGGGACCTTCAAAGGCCCAGCCAGTCCAAACCCCTCGAAGGAGCAGGGACATCTCCAACCAGATCAGGTTGAAGACTGGAGGATCCTATTTCCATGATGGTGGAAAAGCAAAGGTCTGTCCAGGGAATGAGGAGGAATAAAAGCTGTGAAACGGCAGCTCCGCTTCCGCCTGGAAAGGGCGCGTTCCCGTCTCGGGTTCGTAACTCACCTCTGCGTTCAGGGCATGTCACGTGCGATTTTCGGAGAGAATTTTACCACCTTTGGAAACCACTTTGAAAATCTGAGTGAAAACTATTATTTAAGCGCAAAATATAATTACAGCGAAGATCTCGGCGCCTAGAATGCTGCTGGGGGAAGGGGTGTGACATTACTCTTAATAATTTGGGAGAAAAACTCAGACGGAATGGATCGTAAATAAAAAAAGGGAAAAAAAGAAAGAAAGAAAAGGACAAATTAAGCTTAACCAGCAGAAAAACCCTTTCAGAGAACGTTTGGTGTTGTGTCTAAACCAGCAACGTGGCGTCGATCTCAGCCACTAATTCAGTGCGCATCACCGGGACCCTTTATCTGCAAAATACGGGCTAATTATCGTTAGGAATTTTTGATAGGCAGCACGACAGCTGGCTTTGATTTACCGTCACGTATTCTTTGAGAATTTCCTTCAAGTACTCCCGGTTCTTTGTTGAAAGAATTGCTGCAGAGGTGGAGCCTCCAACATCAGAAGGACGTGGAGCTGTTGGAGAGGGTCCAGAGGAGGCCACACAGATGCTGAGAGGGTTGGAGCAGCTCTGCTGTGAGGCCAGGCTGAGAGAGCTGGGGCTGTTCAGCCTGGAGAAGAGGAGGCTCCAAGGAGACCTCAGAGTGGCCTTCCAGTGCCACAGGGGGAGATGTCCCTGCTCCTTGCAGAGGGGTTGGACTGGATGACCTTTGAAGGTCCCTTCCAACCCAAACCATCCCGTGATTGTATGAATATTAACTATATTGAGAACTTTGCAACAAAAGAGGCTCTCCATAACCTTTTTATAAGGTAACCAAGCCCAACAGCGAAAATTCTCCAAGGCAAGCCCCTCCCAGCTCCTTTTTGAGCCCTGCCAGGTCTCACTGCGGTCCCATCATGACTCTTTCCCCGTACTGGGCGCCAAATTGGAACCAGAGCACCAGAGCGGGCACCTGTAGGATTACACGTACCAACCTGAGCCTCACACATCCAGACTGTAAACTCCTGCAGGCTACAATTTTCCAGCATCTGGAAGGTTTGCACAACCATCACCACGTTGTGAACGGTCCCTACTGCATCGCCGCAATGAATCCACTCCAAGTCTATAATTGGGTCAATTCCACCTATATTGAGACAGATAATTACTATTTAAGGGTTTTTTCTCTGCGGCTCCCTACAGGTTTTGAAGAAGCAGATTCTCACCAACCCCCCCGCAACGTCTCGTAGGTTGCGTAGACCGTGAGAACACACGCATGCAGGGCATGCACGCTCAGGAAAACGCAGCCATCCGGCACGTTTTCCTCCTCGGTAACGTTTCCTCGGAAAGCCACATTTCTAGTAGCCCCTCAACGAGATTTCAGACCAGACCTTCTCAGGAGCACCTCATCCACTTGGCCATTTGAGGGGCGATATGGGCCGAGGGGGTTGTTGTAGCAAACGCTCCCCAAGGTCTCTCAGGACACAAGATGCTTTCCCAGCGAAAGCCTTCCTCCCTTTTCCGGATCCTTTTGCGCTTTCCCCAGGCTTCCAAGGTCTACGCGGAGCCGCGCAAGGCTCTAACTCACGCGATGAAGTCCAACCCGCTTCGCTTACGTGATCCGAGGTTCCTTGACTACGCTGACCTATTGATTGGTTCGTCCGAAAACACTGCCTCGTTTATTCCGGTTGGATTTAAGCAGCTAAAGCGCACCGGAAAGGTCACTCGTTTTTATCCATTCCTAGCAAACATCATCCCCAATTCCATTCCTGCTCTTTCCGAATCAATGCTGCTTTACTCTTCCCTTCAGAGCCTCCGGAGCAGAGCTAGGATCAATGGTGCTCGTTCCGCCTCCGGTGTGCGAAACGTCGCTCAGGCACCGTTGCGGGGAAAGACTGCTCCTCCGCTCACCGCTACAGCGGAGACGTCACCTCCGCTTTGCTCAACCCCACCAAACCCTTCCCCATCTCAAAACGGACGCTGCCAGGATCCATTTTTCCAAAACACATTCAATACCTCCACTCTGCTCGCAGAAGACACAATCCCCAGCTTGAGGAAAATGAGAACTTTGAGAACGGGTCGCAATTGAAAAGCAACATTTTGGAAGTAAATTTTCCAACTTTCTGGCACAATTATCTTCCAGCTCTGCCTTTTTCATATTTAAACCAACGCCAAAGTTTGGCTGTCGGCAATAAAAGCAGAGGTGAGGAGGAAGACGAGGGATTACCTGTTGTCGTTTGCTTGGATGACCTTTGAAGGTCCCTTCCAACCCTAACCATTCTCTGATCCTATGATTCCATGATTTCAGTCTACTTTGAGACATTAGAAAGACACGGACCAGTTGGAGCAGGTCCAGAGGTCGCCCAGAGAGGTGGTGGATGGAAACATCCAAGGCCAGGTTGGCCGGGGCTGTGAGCAACCTGATCTGCAGTCACGCAAGCAGATGGATTTGCAAAGAGCCCACCACATCCTGCCCCGCTCTTTGGGGACAATCTGGAGAAGAAAAGGAGGTGGTGGATGTCCATCACTCTTCAAACCCTGCCCCGTTGAGGGCGCTCTTTATAACCTGCTCCAAATTAACAACAGCAGAAAACACGGAGTATGTGAGCAGGTCTGGAATGTCTCTTTTCCCTTCCCTTCCCTCGTTTCGTGTTTATTGCCTTTAGAATTCAGGTACAAAAAAAAAAAAAAATAGAAACATTCTCCTCATAACATTTTGTTCTCGGAAGAAAATGAACTATATCTTGATTGTCAGGTGGCAACAAAGCTCAGAAACTAAGACAGACTCCATCAAAAAGGAGAAGGTTTTGCAGTCAGCAGCAGCATCAGCCCACGTCAGAGGGAATTTGACTTAAATTTGACTTGAAAAAAGAAAATACTGTTCAGATTTGGAGAACAGAATCGGAACGTAACGTCGATGCAGCCAATGAAACAACAAAGCCTGCCCCATACCTAATCCTGCCGTTGCTCAGGGTTCCTTCCGGACCTTCCCGTCCCAGCTGAAGAAGTTTGGCTCCCAGCCACAATCCTTCAAGGTGCCTCCAGAAGCTACGCGGGGAATTTGAGGCTCTGAACTTCCCTCTAGACAGCCCAGCCTTGCTCAACCTTTGAGGTTTGGGAGCAATCACTCCGTATCCATAAGGTGAACGTAGGGAAAGACGTAGGCTGGGAAGAGCCCGAGGAGGTCCTTTGGTCCAACCCATGCTCAGCGCATGGGTGAAGCCAAGCAGAGGCAAGCGCAGTCCAAGGAGCTTTCTGCATCTTCTGGTTGGAAGGACAACGGTGAAAATGAAAACAACGTGAAGAGGCTGGATGGAGCAGGAAGGTCCAAAGCCTTAAAAACCAACCTCAGCCCTTCCAACAAGCACCCATGCTGTCGTGTCCACGTCGTGTTGTCACACCAAAGCACGTTGAGCCCCATGAACCCTTCCAACGCTTTTTTTAACACGCACAGATCCTAAGTTGCAAAGCCAACCTCTCTTCTCCACATCAAAAAGCCTAACGGGGACGTTTCTCAAGATTCTTACGGGCAAATTTGGCTTTTGGAGTCGCTGTTGTCTGGTGTTTTTTTTTTCCCACGGGCAAAGGTGTTTCAAGTTGAACTTGAGTTTGGAGCAGGGCTGTACATCATGATTATTTAACCATCTGTTATTTAAATACATCCATTAGCGCTATCTGAGCAAATTAATCCCACCTTTTATTCTGTTCTGAGGAGACATTTTATGCACTCGTTGCGTTTTTCCATCAAATTGCAATAAAAAACAGAAGAACGGAAGATGGAAAAGCTCAATATAATCTGCATTTGTATGTATTTTTATTGTGAATGTAAATTTCTTCTCCTCTACGGCACTTTGTGTCGATGCCAGAAAGCAGCTAGGTCAAAAATATCTGAAAAAATTTAGATTTGGGGCCTTAATAAAATAGAAATATCTTTCTGATCTGAAGAGGAGGCTCTGGGGAGACCTTAGAGTGGCCTTCCAGTGCCTAAAGGGGGCTGCAGGAAAGGTGGGGAGAGACTCTTCAGCAGGGCCTGGTGTGACAGGATGAGGGGTGATGGTTTCAAAACAGAAGGAGGCAGATTCAGACTGGATAGAACGAAGAAATTTTTTAGGCTGAGGGTGGTGGAGCACTGGCCCAGGTTGCCCAGAGAGGTGGTGGATGCCCCATCCCTGGAAACATCCCAGGCCAGGTTGGACGGGGCTCTGAGCAACCTGATGTGGTTGGAGATGTCCCTGCTCCTTGCAGGGGGGTTGGGCTGGGTGGCCTTTGAAGGTCCCTTCCCACCCAAACCATCCTGTGATTCTACAGGCTGATGTCCAGGAGGTAGGTTGGTGGCACAGCACCAGGAAGGTGTGCAGGTCAGCGCCCAACTGTAGCTCTGTGTCCCACCACCACCAGGACCTGACACCTTTGACATCACCTTCAGCTGCCCCACGAGCTCTTCAGTGAGGGACAAGAAGACATCTAGCGACACGGGCGTCAGCCCCTCACAACAGCCGTGAGCCCCACTAATCACCAAGCCGTTCCAGCGCACGAGAGACGCAGCTTTGTGATGGCCCCGGCTCTCCACAGCAGCTTCCCCATCCCACATCTCAGCCGCTTCAGCACTGAGGTTTGAAGAAGCAGTGCTAAAAAGAAAGTCCAGCTACGGACTCCACACACTAAAATATTATTTTAAAAGAATTATGGACCCTTTCTTGGTTTTCAAATTAGTAGCTTGGTTCCGGGCGCCCGGCAAAGGTTACTGTGTGATTTTTTTATTGACCTCAGTAGGTTCCCTAACGGGAGCCTTGTCATCATCTCTCGTTAAAGTTTGACCACACAGAGCCTGTTCAGTTCTAGGGGGGAAAAAAAAAAAAAAACCCAGGGGTTTGAGAAAATCCTTTAATTTCTCCTGTGTCCCAGAGAGAGTTTCAGCAGGATGGAGAGAGCGACTTTGTAGGAACTACAACTCGCAGGCCCGTTGGGCAGAGGAACCAAACCGCGTCTCATTTACTTCCACAAATAAAGCGGCCGAAGCGCCGCGAGTAGAACAAATAGCACCGAGGCGTCGCCAGTAACCTGTAGCAGGCGATAGATGAACGTGACGGAGCAGGACTCATTTATCAAGCTCTTTAGTTAGCGGCGACCATGTCCGTTCCCATTTATCCGCTGTTTAATTATGCACAGCGGCTCCTTTCCCGTACACAGACACACCCAACGCAACCATTCATCATTTCCATACTTTATGTCTTATTCCATTTCAGTTCTCTCGTCTCTATTGGAGTGTTCTGGTTTTGTTTAGTGAGGGGGGGGCCTAAGGTGGTGGCTTCTGTAGGAAACTGCTGGAAGTTGTTTCCCCTTTGTTCAGTGGACTCGGCCGGGCCTAGGGCAGACCCGCTGCTGGCCAAGGCCGAGCCGATTGGTAGCAGAACGTTCCCTGATAACGCCTCTGCGATAACGTATTTAAGAAGGGGAAAACAGAAAAAAAAAAAGAGAGGGGCAGGCGCAGGCCTCGTGGGCCTTGCAGGCCTCACCCTCTGGCCTCCCGCCGGGCGGCAACTGGGCCCAACTCGGCCCGGCCCGGCTGCGAGAAGTGGAGAGGAGATGAGATGTGAAGAGACCCTGAGAGGCGTCTGCCTGCCTGTTGTGAAGAATTTCTTGTGAGAGGAACGGCTGCAGACGCCAAGGGCAGTGCAGAAGGAGGGGGAGGAGTAACGCGGCTCCCGACCGAGATTCCCCTGCAGCCTATGGTGCAGCCCACGGAGGAGCAGAGTTTCAGTAGGAGCTTTTGTTTATGCATCCAACCCTCTCTCATTATTTTTTTTTTTTCCTCACAAAAAGGAATTTCCAGTCCCTCCAACCACGCACATGCGGATCCTCCTCTCCATCCCCTAATCCCCACGCAGCCATCCCACATCCGGCCGCTGCTGAAACCAAGGGGGAATTTGGGAATTGGAGTTTCTGAAGGAAAAGAGGGGAGGGAGGTTGATTTCCCAAGGATTTTACCCTTGGGGAAGAATCCCCAGTCATCTGCCACGGTTTTACTTCCCCAGGTGAGAAAATTGGGAAGCCAAGAGCGCATCCCCGTGCTCCCAGCATCCTTTGGGCCAACGGCACCTACTCCCTCAACATTTTCTACCCATTGTGCTCCCTCCTCTCACTCCTCCTCCCCCCACCATCTCGTTTTCTGTCCCACACCTCCCCCCACATTCCTCTGGGCCTACTCTCCTCCCGGGATATAACTCACATTAACGTCAACCGGAGTCACGCACGCGTACCAAGGGGAGAATGGACCTCTTGGAGCGGAGCTAATTAAGCTCTTCCTTAGAAGCCAGAGCCTGGAATCTCGCAGACATCTGTAGCCTGCCGTCAATCAAGGTGCCGGAGATTCTCGCCTACCTGTTCGCTTCCAGGTTTCCGACTGGCCTAAAAGAAGCCCCTCGAACGGACTCTACTTTTCTAAAATGGTTTTGAAGATCCATAGTGCCAGCTAAATTCTGACGCCAGACAAATCAAGATGACCCTTGAAGGCCCCTTCCAACCCAAACCATTTTATGATTCTCCTTCCAAAACCCGATCCTCTCTCATCCTTGGAAGCAAACCCAAAGCAATTTCTCCTTGACGAGTCATTAGATCTGGTTTGCCAGATCCCACCTTAGAGGGGAACTTTTGGAAAAATATTCTTGTCGGTGGGAAAAAAAAGCACAGGTAAATCAAGGTAAGAACAAGATAATGTTATTAGATATACAAATAATTCAGGCTCTGGGCCGGCCCGGCATTGACATTAGGAACGTGATGCTCATGGTCCTCAACAAAAGGCGCATCTGCCCATGCTTGGTAAACACCCGCACACCTGACGCTCTCTTTATTTTAAAGATTTTGGGGTGGATTCAGTTCTTGGATCAACCACGCCAGCCAACACAGCCTCCCATGTCCGTGGAGGACACGCAGCCAGCTCTCCTGTGAGATAAACGTCCTTCAGCGACGCCAACCCAAGAAGCGTTTTCCGCTTTTGGCATGATGTCCAGCACCACGCCCAGCGTCCTACCTCTGCTCCAGCGGCGCGTCCTTCCACGCAGCCCTCCCTACCTCTTCTCACCAGCGGCGCTAAAAAAGGAATCTTGATTTTCATTCGCAGAATCTACTGCTCCTCTAGAAATCCCTTCCCCGTACGGACAAACGTCGGTCAATCCCGGCTTTTCATTGACTTGAACGGCACAAGGGATCCATCGTTAATTCACATCCCACCATCCCCACGCTCCTACGGGATTGGTCACTCCTGGAAGTCACACTCGACGCTTTTTGTTATTTAGTTTGTTATTTAGGCATCAAACATTTGTAGGAGCATCCATCAAACGTTTGAGCTCCGAGCTCGGAGTCACAGCGCAGCCCCGAGCTCATCTATCACGCGTCCGGTTGAAGATTCAAAACAGGTCTCTTCGCAAACATCGCGGTTCGGCTTCTCGCGGAGGGTGATTAATTTTTAGAAGACAATTTGCATAAAACCTTTTCAATCTATTTGCAATTACGACAAATGGAAACAAGTGACAAACAGCTTGGAGCACTTGTTTGCAGCTGGGTGTTAACCACAAAAAAAAAAAAAAAAACTCCAACTAATTGAAAACTAAAATTTCAAGGAAGAAATTCGAAATACGACCGTTGCATTTAATTTGGACCCACCTCTCCCTCAGGCCCTCAACTGGACACCCAACTCTCTTCTCCGGTTTCTTTCCGATTTTCTTTTTCATGCAATTCTTTCCCTCTCTTCTAAGCACCTCACGTGTTCAAGGCCAGGTTGGACGAGGCTTTGAGCAACCTGATCTGGTTGGAGATGTCCTTGCTCCTTGCAGGGGGGTTGGACTGGATGACCTTTGAAGGTCCCTTCCCACCCAAACCGTTCTACGATAAGAAATAACGGCCCCGCTAATTTTTTTCTGGAAGAATTTTCACCGTCACAATCAGATTGTCTAGGATCCGCCCAATTAACGCCGTCTCAGATAAACGCTACGGGATCGACCCCGACCTCCAACCACGCGTTCCTGCGAGACATCCCAAAATCCAGGAGCCAAATTACGTATGTAAAGCTCAGGCTTAACGCGTAACAAATCAAGATTTCTCCTTCCCCTCTCCACATTGACTTTCCTCACATAAAGCAAATCATCTCCCAAAACACAGGTGTGAGAAAATCATTCCGATGCCTGCAAAAAGTCGCTCGGAATCCAATTCCGGCAAACAGAATAAATCCACGTTAGGCAGAAGCTGAAATCTCCGCAAGCCTAAAGCCCCCATCCTAATCCCAAACGCAACCTAGGCTGAGATCATCGGCGCGAGCTGGGATTTACCGGAGAGCGGAATTTACGTCTCGCGTACCCGATCCTGCGCCGGAATTTCTGGACCTTCTACAGAGATCCAGACGTAGAGGCGCAAGGAAAAACATCGAAAGAGATCGCGAAGAAAATAAAACTTGGGGAAAAAAATTGGGACATTTAAAAACGCAGAGCGTAGTTTTTCCTTTCGAAGTCAAAGTTTACCTCCCAGTAATTTCATCCCGCAGCAATTTTCTAATTGGTCATTAAAAACACATTAATTGTACGTAAAACGCGTAATTTAACGCTGTTTGGAAGTGCAAATAGAAAACCCCAGGGGGGCAAAAGTTGGCGTGAAGTCGTCATAAAATCTCTCCCTGTGTACCATTCATCATTAGAACTTCCAGGAGAAGACGTTAAGTTTCTTTAAAAATTTAAATTACTTTAAAAAAATATTTTTAACGATTCCATGCACTGATTATGAACCAAAAAAAAAAAAAACCAAACCATCGTCTCATAATTACTCTCTTCTCTTGTAATGAAGACGTAGCGCATCACTTTGTAAGTCTAATTGACACCACAGATCAAAAATGGTGGGAAATTTTCTAACTTTCTGTTGCAAGGGAAAGACCGACACCTCCGCAGCTTTCGACGCACGCTGTTATTTCAGTTTGGGAACGGAACATCTGTGCACGGCGGCGAAAGATTGCTAGGACGTGTTGAACCTTGACATTGAACTTTGGATTTGCAGAAGGCCAAATAATATTACGACTTCCAAATAATTTACCCCTTCCAAAAATCACCAAAATCCAAGTTCAAGTCCAATTACAGCGGCTCCGTTTCCTCGTCGGCCCATGCTCTGTTCTCTAGGAAGAGATCTCCAAGATCATCAAGTCCAACCATCAACCCAACACCACCATGGTCACTAAGCCATGTCCTGCAGTGCCACGCCTACATGTTCTTTGAACACCTCGTGGGGTGGTGACTCCACCACATCCCTGGGCAGCCTGTCCCAGCGCTTGACCACTCTTCCAGTGAAGAAATGTCTCCTAAATTTGACCCACCACATGGAAGGAACAGGGCTTTGGATGGAATGGAATGGGATAACCAGGGCCATCAAGTTCACTCCACAGAAGAGCTACGCAACGGACACCTACTGCAGAAAGGTCCACGGAGCTTCAGCGCATGCCATGAACCCCCAAAATACTTGCAGGCACCCTTCTTAAGACCCCTGTAAAGACCAGAAACCATCATCATCATCATCATCAGAGGAGACATGGGCATACTGCTGTCCCTGAAAGGCACACAAGACACAAGGAAGCCCAGTAGACCTTGCTCCACAAGAAAAGTCGCTGGCAACCCGGTCATGAGGGGAAAATTCCCTTCCCATCCCAAGACGGTGGGAGCAGAGGACGGGACGCGTTCATGAGCTGGAGCCCTTCTAGTCCAGAGCGTTGACAACCAAGTCCTGGGTTGGAAATTTTCTGAAGTAAAACCCATGAAGCAATGGGTTTTTTATTTTATTATTTGCCTGCCTGTTTTTATTTCACGCGAGGTGACCCTGCATCTCCTGCAGAAGGCCATCAACGAGCAGAAACACGCTGCCGAGAAGCCACCTGTTGCCGCCCAAAGGAACGCCGGGAGGGATTTTTCGTCCCCTCTTCAAGCTCAGCGGGGCGGCGGACGCCAGGAATTTATTTCACGTAGTACTTTTAAGACATTTTAAGACTAACGGCCTACAAGAAGGAACGTGATTTTTACAGTCATCGTTTTAGGAGGCATCTGCCAAAGGTTTTTCGGAAAACGTTTACCGATTCTAATTTTCAAAGACTCGCTTCCTCCCGGGAGCCAAGCAGGCAATTCCTAGCGATGGATTTTGGAAACGGTGAGCTGCTGGCTTTTTTATATCACAGGGTAACGTACGCGCCATCAGGAAACGTTGTAAGAAAAACGAGAAACCAATTCAGACAAGTTGCTGACAGATCGTCTGCTAAGAGGCCAAATTTTCCTCATACATTCGCCGAATTACCTTTTAAAATCTAATTTACTGTCAGGCTGACTCCGGTCTCGGTCGGAGCCGACTAGCGTCAGGATGATCAGCGTTTTACGACGGCCATACGTTACGGTCGCGCCGGAGCGTTTTACTACGGGAATCTCAAAGCGTTCTACCTACTTCACGGGCGTTTGCAGTTGTTTAGCCTTTACGGCCGGAAGCGCCTCCTCATCCTCGTTGAATTTCGCGGTGAAGCGGCAACGGGGCGCTTGCGTTTGGGAAAACGAGAAATTATTGAAAATCTAATAAAAAATTAGAGAAAAACTCTACCTCAAAGGGGAGTGGCTACAGCAACGGGTTCATAGAATCCTAGAACGGTTTGGGTTGGAAGGGACCTTCAAAGGTCATCTGGTCCTGCAGGGAGCAGGGACATCTCCAACCAGATCAGGTTGCTCAGAGCCCCGGCCAACTTGGCCTGAAATGTTTCCAGGGATGGGGCATCCACCACCTCTCTGGGCAACCTGGGCCAGTGCTCCACCACCCTCAGAGTAAAAAATTTCTTCCTGATGTCCAGTCTGAATCTACCTCCCTCTATTTTGAAACCATCACCCCTTGTCCTATCACACCAGGCCCTGCTGAAGAGTCTCTCCCCATCTTTCCTGTAGGCCCCTTTAGGCACTGGAAGACCTCTCTACTCATGGGAAGGACTGGGGGACCATCAGGTCTACAGCTCAGCCAAGGAGAAGCACTCAGGATGGAAATCCCTGTATCAGCATTCATTTTGCCGACGGAAAAAACAGGGAAAGTTAATCCCAGCTCCGGGAGTGGCTGGCTGTATTTTTTGGGGGTGTTTTTTTCAGTCATGCAACGACCCAGACCGACCTCGTAGAAAGGTTTCCTTATTTCTGACACGCCCCATTTCCCTTCCGGACGGGAACGGAGCATCGCGCGGCAAAAACCCGGAGCCCAGCAACGCAGTGGAAACTCCCGGCGACGTTAAGAGACGTCAGGAACAATCAGAACTAATGAAATCGTTAGCGCTCTCAGGTACTTGGCATATTAACGCCGGGAGACAGAGCTCATTTACGGAGACGGCGTGACAATCGAAAGGATGGGACGCTCAAATACCGCCGCGCTCCACGTTGGAGAGCCCTTTGAATTGGACTCAGGTAGTTCCGCTCATTTGGAATCTGAGGAACGCGTTAATAAATCCAGGAGCGAAGCACGCCATCGATTTCTAAGTGGAATTTCCCATTAAAAGCTGTCGAGAGGATCACTTGGAAAAAAAAAAAAATTAATGGTAGAACACAGCTCGGGGTTCTGCTCTAAGATACTCCTGACGGTGTAGCTCTCCGAGTCGCGTGGGTGACGGATAATCTTGTTTGGCAGGAGATTAAACAACCAAGCAAGAACCTACACCAGATTCGGCAAAAAACCTGGAAATCCACCCCTCTGCTAATTCCGCTTTGGACTCCGCTCCGGTTTCTCTTTCTCCTGAGTCTCAAGGGTTCGGCGTCTCGGGGAAAGCTAACTAGTGTTGTAGCTACTGATGGATGTGCTCGTCATTCCCGGGATGTTCTGGTGGGAAAAGGAGGAGGAAGAATGCAATACCGACAGCCCTGACTCGGCACAAACACAGGGATGCTCCGTGATTCTCCATCGACAGCCTCGCTCCGCAGTCCCTCCAAAATTTGTGGTAAAGAGAGATTAATCTTAAATAAGGAGCATCAGGAGAAAAAAAAAAAAAAAGCCAGATTAAAACCATTTCATCCTTGATTCACAAAAAAAAAAAACCAATTTGCAACCAAGCACCGGTGCCAAGGGATTTGCGCTCCGAGCCAGCGCGACGGTTTAAGTAGGAAACCTCCCCTCGGTGGCGATCGGAAAATTTGCTCGTTAAGAGAACGGCGGCGCTGCCCCGTTTGTGATGGGTTAGTTGAGCGCAAAGCATTCCTCCCAACCTGGAGCGGCCGCTGTCCTTGCGGTGGTGTCACTTCCCGTCGATCGGGATCGAGTTCTATTAACGACGTAATTCAATTAGAGGCGAATCAAGAGAGAACCGATACTTTTAATAACACGCCACCGGCTTCCGACAAATTCCCCACGCAGATGGAAAAGCTTGACAGCCCAGGATGGGGTTGGCCTTCTGGGCCGCAAGCACGCCTTGCCGGCTCACGTTGACCTTCTCATCCACCATCACCCCCAAGAATCCGGCCTAATGTGTCGAAACAACCTTTCTCTCTCTTTTTATAATTGTTTAAATCGTTACAATTTGATGGATTAACCAAAATCTGATTTATTCTCCGTTACCGTGGGCTTAGCGAATTGTGCGGGCAGGATGGAAACGCAGCTGTTCACCCGGTTTTCTCCCGACTCTTTCACCCAGATGACCTTTCTTTCAGATTAACGAAAGCAAAGAACGACTAACGGCGCCGTGAGAGGGAGATCCCAGCAAACAGCCACGGCTCACAGTCTCCGCCGGAACGGAATCCATTTCTGAGAAGGCACGCCTGCTTATTCCAAAGCACGCGGTCGTTTTAATTTCCTCACTTTTAACGTCGAAACCTGTCGGAGATCTAAAAATATAAAACCCCACGACCTTTGCCAAACAACTTTCGGAATCCTACAGCACATTTTTTTTTCCAAGCGTCCTTAAACTGCTGGTTTGCTAAGTGTCCCATCAACACGTGAACCATGGGAGATATCAGCCCCCTTTGGTTTCTCTGTCACAGAAAAAGAAAATTTTTACCGTTATAAATCTCTGGCCACTGAAAAAAAAAAGCCATTCTGACACTACAGAGTCTTGGAATAGTTTGGGTGGGAAGGGACCTTCAAAGCCCACCCAGTCCAACCCCCCTGCAAGGAGCAGGGACATCTCCAACCAGATCAGGTTGCTCAGAGCCTCATCCAACCTGGCCTGGAATGTTTCCAGAAGAGCTGTTGGTGATTTTTTTTGAACTCACTTCACACCGTTTCTCACACAAGAGGACACGGCGTTCGTTGCGTCCAGGGAAAATAAAAAGCTCCAGAGCCCCCGTAAATAAAAATCCCAACGTCCAAGTCAAAATCAAAGACCGTCAGCTACCTTCGTACGCACAACAGACTCCTCTTCAATAATTCATCTCAACCTTTCTGAGCAGGAAACCACGCAGGAAGCTTCCTCCCAACGCGGAATCGGAGTATTGCGGGGCACTTTGCCAAATTTACAAACAATATGTGTGACGTTAGGATGACCAGCCGTGCCGACAGCACGTTCAGCAGCGCCTAGGATACGATAACGGAGGGACAAACGAGGAAAAAGGATTTGCATGTTGGATAAGAGAAATAGAGGTGGTGGATTTCCATCCCTGGAAACATCCAAGGCCACGTTGGGTGAGGCTCTGAGCAACCTGATGTGGTTGGAGATGTCCCTGCTCCTGGCAGGGGGGTTGGAGTGGATGGCCTTTGAAGGTCCCTTCCCACCCAAACCATTCTATAAGCACCATGACATGTGGAAAATGAGTATGGAATTTCCAGGATTTGATGAATATGGAGAAAATTCCACATCAGTGCAACCTTTTAAAAAAAAAAACAAAAACACAATCAAAACCTCAACCCCAGCAAGAAAGCGCGCTGTGTCTTCAGCGGTCAACAGGTTGTGGTGGGACCAAATGCCCCAACCACGGTTTGTCACGTGTCTTCAGCTCCAGGGAAGAGCAGAGGGCAAGTTTTAAGGGCTTTTTTCCTCTTCTGAGCATCAGAAGGCAGAGAAGAAGAAGAAAAAAGCAGAGAATACGGACAAAGGCCCCTCAGAGCCTTGGTAAATGTTTTTATATTTTACATTTTACGCAATTATATCAATTGACCTTGTCCAGAGCCGTCATGTTTTGTCTAATAGCTGCTCTCGGAGCTGGAGAGCCAGACGGAAACGCCCACAGAGCATCCATCCGGGATCAACCTGTTGGGCTTGTCAGAAAGGCTAGGAAGACGTGCCTTTGCCGGACTTTGTACCTTCTCGTGGAGAATTCGCCGTTAATTTAGCGGGGAAAGACACAGCGGGATCCAGCAGCAAGAAAGAAAAGCCAAGCAAAGCCAAAGGAGAAAGAAAGGAAAAACAAGGAAGAAAAAGCGACCCAGCGAACGCAATTAGCCGTGCCGAGGGAGAAAGCGGGTTCTCCAGCCCGCCACAAGTTCTAGAGATTGTCCACAGGCAGAAAAGACTACATGAGAAAATGAATCCTCTTTTAGCGTAAAATAGAGGACTCCAGGACTCACATCTGCAACCAGGCAGGCAGAGAATCCGAAATTTCCGCCGCTATTTTTTACGACAACCTCTCTCCGCTCAGCCTACCCAAGAGCGAGCAGGGAACTGCAAAATGTTCGTTTCAGTCTGATTTACAACGCTGTAATCTCTCTGTTTTCTTCATCTTTTGTTGTAGGAACCACCCGCAGCCAAGAGAAAGCTTGCTGATAATTCGGCCGCGCTGAGATTTCATCGAGCGTCGCGCAACTGTGGAGACGGCGGACGGCGTGCGGTGGGAGTAAATAAAAACCGGATAAAATAAGAGAGAAAACCGGTGCTACGATATCGAGGCAGGGAAAAAGGAAAGCAATAAGCAAAAGCCACTTGGAAATAGAGAAATGCAGCTCCTCAGCCGTGCAGGACAAACACAAACTCCATCAGCGCAACCTCTGAAGCCCCCGGACGCGGAGAGCAGGCTGTGAAACCGTTCTCATCTAAAACGGATAAAAATAGGAACTAGGAGAGCGTCATTCAGCGCAGAGCTCTTCCGACGGCTGAAGAACCGACCTCAGCTCGGCTAATCTCCAGAGCCTCTCCAAAGAGTCCTAACCCTGCCATTTATCAAGCTCTCCAGCCGCTCCTCACCTCCCACGGCACGTCCTCGGCCGCGTCGCGCAAGCGGCACCTGCGCGATTTGGATCAATCCCGCCTTTCGGAACGCGGCGGCGCCTTCACCGCCCAACCACCCTGCCCTCTCCAACTAAAATAAATGTTTCCATAAACGCCTGCGCTGGGGGCTGGAGGTTGTTTCACCGCCCAGAGCAGGAGTTATTCTGTGTCATTCCCAATATTTTCCATTTTCCCCATTTTTATCACTCTATTCTTGCCGTGAGACTCCAGAAGAGCAGAACAAGGAACATTTGTTTCATTGACTCAAACTTCTCGGCTGATCAGGGTGCGCTTTCCCAAGAGAGCTGGCAATTGATATCGAAATTTTAAAAATGACAAAGTTGGAATTTATTTCCTCCGGCTCGGGAATGCGTGACCACGGGCTGGGCGCACACGATCAATCCAGATTGTTCAAAAAAACATCGTAAAAGCAAACAAAATCATCAAAATATCAGCAGCCTCCTTGTTTTAAACTCTACTTTGCAGCGTTCTCTCCGAGAATTCCGTTTCTAGCGCAGACGTCTCCGAACTCTCGCGCGAGACGTTCTGTCATCAGCCCCGTTTAGCCGGAGCCCTTCGCATCGAAGCCGAAATTGAGAAATATCGTCAGAGAGCAACAATTCTGCTAGGTTTACAGCTCTCTTTCAGGAATATACTCTATTTCAGCTGAATTTACTGCCAGAATTCAGGAGATACGCTTCACTTCCAGCCATCGCTTTCCACAGTTCGACCGTTTTCCTTACAGAAAGACCCCACGGAGCAAATCTCAAACGCCCGCGGCTCTCTTTCCGTGTTTCAAAAAAGATTCCCCGGCATCGAGCGTCCTTCATCTCGCAGAGGAGCCCGCGGTTGCTTTCCAAGCGAAGTTTGTGGAAGGGGATGGGGAGGAGATGGGCACTGGGTACACAAAGCAGATTTAATTCCCAAAAACCAGAACCAGTAAGACTTCAAGGCATTCCCACAACAACCATTTGAGAAGAAATTCATCTCCCCGCGCCGCAACCTCCCCGTTGGGACGAGGAACGTTGCGGCGGCGCTTAATTTTTGGCAGGTGAATTATCAAGCCGGCACGGAGAAAGGAATTCCCTTGGGTAAATTAAAAAGTGTTCAGAGATTCTGGGAATAGCAAACAGCACCTGGTGGCGGACACCTTCCGGAGAAGCGGGGATCGCTCCGCACCCTGCAGATGTGGGTGCTGCCTCCCAAGCCGATGCCCTCGCTTCCAGGCGGGAGCACCTCCAGCCGGCCCGGAGCACCACGGCTGCAGTAACAGGGATGGTCAGGGAAACGGGGACAGGGCCAACATCTTTACTTTGGATTCCAACGGAAATAAAAAAAATTTAGGTCAACGTTTCACCCAAGGGATAATTTTAATAGAGCAAGTGAATATTTTTGCCTTTAGTTAATTAATCATGAAAACCTCGGTGGAATTTGTCAGTATACTTTTTATTCAGCGAACATTTTTCAGAAACTTCCATCTATTTGTATTCCAACGGCTGCGCTGACTCACGCCGTTCTGGATCCGTGCCTCAGCAGAAGGGGAAATCAGGCACCCGGAAACGCGGTTCCCTCTTTGAGCGTCCGCTTCTTACGCGAAGCGACCGACTTCCGCAAATCGCATCCACCCGGGGATTTGCAACAGCAAACCTGAGGCGAGACCGTTCCCGTTGGGCGTTCGGGTCTGAGCGTCCCTAAACCCGCAGGGCGGCCCAGCTAAACCCTCTCTTAGGCTGGCGTGGAGGGAAACCAGGCTGGAAAGATGTTAAAATACCAGGAAAGGGTAAATCCACGTGCTGAGTTGATGGATGACTCGGAAAGAGTTCTTTTAGCTGTCACGTTAGCGGATTGACAGCGGTCTCCCGTTAGAAGAGGCCAACGCCGGCGTCACACGCCACACGCGCGTCAGGGACGAGCTCAGGCAGAGCCCGGATTATTGTGGGATGGTGTTAAACCACAGGCTACCGGGAAATCCCAGCCCAGGTACGGCACCAGCCTTTTCCCAGTCAAAACGTGAGGCGGGACGGGGATGCTCCGCTTCCTTGGCAGCGGAGTGAAAGCTCGGGTGGGTGGGGAGAAGGCGGCACTTGCTCCTCCGTCTCCATCCTGCTCCTCCGTCTCCATCCAGGCTGCTCCAGGGAAACGCAAACAGCAAGGTCGGTGCCCTAGCTCTGAACTCCAGCTCGGTCGGATAACGTGAAGAACTCACCCGGACCGCCAGCTGCGTCCGGAACGAGCGGTCCCACACGTTTCCTTCTCTAGGGTTAAGAAGCCCAGATGGATTTATCCATCTTTGTGATCCTGGAAGCCCTCAACTGCGGACAACGATCCTGCACAGCAAAGTTCTTACAGTCCTACCCCAAAGATCTCACTGTCTATCTGAAGTCAACACCGGACTTGTATCCATACGGACGCGGAGAAGGAGGGAGTGAGGGCAAAAAGAGACAAAACAAGAAGAGCTGAATACAAAAACACTCAACAAACTACAGAAAGAAGGCAACTGCTCAAATATAAATTGCTCAACCTCAACTAAGATGATTTCCATTTTTAAAAATACTCTCGCGTACGCACGGGGGTCACCCCACTGCCATAACGCAGGCGGTGGCTCAGGGGCCTCCTAACGTAGAGGGGCAACCGCGGCGCGTGCGAAACGGATGCCGTGCCAGCTCACGGGTGATTTATACTGCGCCACTCACAGGAGGGATTGCCGTCGTACCCAGCCGTCGCCGGGCTCCGCCGCGCTGCACCGACGCTAAATTTCTCACCGAGATCCGGTGGGAGTCGGGCATCAAACACAGAAGCCACTCATAAAAAAAAAAAACCTTTGAGGATGAGTTAAATTCCCACCTACGGATTAAAAACCGCCACCGCCCAAAGTTTTGAACGCACCCCTGCACACCCACGGTGTTTGGGGCAGGGAGCAAGAGAGGAGTCGGCCTCATCGGGCAGCGTCTCCGGGATCCCTTTGTTAGCAGCGCTCGCCGCCTCTCCGTGCCCTGCTGCGCAGGGCAACGCGGGGCCAAGCCCAGCGCGTTGCCCACACCTCCCGCCCGCAGCGCGTGGGAAACGCCACGGCCGAGCGAGCAGAGGCCGGAGCCTTGCCCGAGAGGGGCCAAATCCGCTTTACGTGCTGACGTCGGCCCGCTCGGGATGGCGACGGGGACGCTCAAGGAAAGCGCAAACTCCACGTGGCCCCCCGGGGGGCTGCGACGCCGGGAAAACTTTGCCCATTTGCGCGGCGCGAGGAAGCGGGCGCCACGCAAAGATGCCACCTTCGAAATCAGGGCGACGAACACCCGCGTAGGGTAGAGACGGGGTGCGAAACGCGCGACCGAGACGCGCCGCTGGGAAACAGCCCGTTTCTTCCAGCGTACCACCCACCAATCCCGATGCCGCGGGAGCAACGGGTTTGCGGCACGTCTGGCCCCTGACACAGCACCCGGCTTCCTCCGCTCTTCAGGCAACCGCACGCGGAGCCTCTGGCTCCATCCCCTCCTTCGGCAGCAAAGGAACCTGCAAATCAGTCGGTTTTCACGCAGGAGGATCGCTGCCGTGCCTCCCACCTCCCAGCCTTTCAACTGGAAAGGCAAGAGAGACGTTACCCCACTCCCACCACCCGGGTCCCACCTTCCGCGCTAGTCATCGCGGAGGACAATGCCGGGGACGGGCAGGCAGAAGCGCGCGAGGCGCGCACGCGAAAGCAACCTCCCAGTTTGGCAGAGGAGCATCTCCCAGTTTAGTTGCTAACTCCCCAAAAGCAGCACAACCAAAAGACGCGTCCGTTTGTGCAAAGGAAGCCCCACCTCCGCGGGCGACTGCTGTTTGCATCCAGCTGAGCTTTTGCCAGAAGCCACCCAGGATCTTTTTTTTTTTTTTTTCTTTTTTTTTCGGAAAACGCTCTGTATGCAGCACTTTCCCCCCTCACCCAAACCTGCTCTAGCGCTGGCGCGTGCGGCGCACGGGGAGTCGGTTCCCATTGTTCCTCCGGCGCCGCTGCGAAAGCGGGCTGCACAGACGCGGGCTCAGCTCCGTGGTTTTGTATTTCCCTTCCCAAGGTTCATCCTAGCGAAGTATTCCCCGGTTTCTCTTGGAGAAAATTAAATCGGCACCGGAGAATAACGTTCCCTCGCACGCGTCTCCCTCCACCACGCACTCACACCGGCAAATCAAAGCTGCACTTTCTCAGCTCCTACCACTTCTCGGCTCGCGCTCCCGTTTCTCTTTTTTCTTTCTTTTTCAAACCAGAGATCCGCGCACCGCCCAGCCCTTCTCCATCTCCCGCACAAGTAGCCCCGGAGCATCGCCGCGGCAGTTCCCTCCGTTCCACCCCTACCCCGCTTCCACGCGCAACCCTTTGCCATTTTTCATGACAAAACGCGCCCGCCGAGCGCGGCGAGAGAGGTGCAGCCCCAAAGAATCGCAGCCTCATCGAGTTGGAAGACGCTCTGCGGAGAGAGAACTGCCTTGCTAACTCGTCTGCCGCTCTTATTCCCTTTTCCCAGCAAAGGCAACCTCTTCCCATGGTTTCGGCACATCCATCTGGAAAGCTACAGGCGCAGAAATCCGACCGCAAGCGGGAACAGGTGCAAAAAAAGAACGGGGACCGACCCCACCACCGCCACAACACACACTTACACACCTATTATGCCACCTCCTGTCACATTTCTTCTTCATTTTCCATGGATTTCCTTCTTTCCAGGGCTTCCCTTTCTCTCCCAGGCTGCGCAAGGCGCTCCTAACCCCGGTTTCCCCCCTGCGAGAAGTGATGCGAAAGCTCACAGCGGCGAGCGAGAACAATAACAAAACATCCCGAAAAACCAAACCCCGCTTGCAAAAAGGGGGAGAAAAGTCCAGCGGCACAAGAGAAACAGGCACATCGCTTCGGATAAGGAGAAAAAAAAATCCCGCTGGAAAGGGAAATAAAGCAGAGCGGACTTACCGGAGACGCGAGGATGCAGGATCGCCAGCGTAAACCCGGAGAGGAGAAAAGCCAGCTTTGGTCCGCAAACACATCCAAGACTATTCTCCATATTTCACCACACACCTCCAGATTTCGGGTCCTGAGCTCCCGCAGCAACCACACATGCACAGCCCCTTCCTCCTCCTCCTCCTCCTCCTCG
>JAAGAY010146003.1:29766-70981 GCA_011801015.1 Ardeotis arabs
AGAATCACAGAATCACAGAATGGTTTGGGTTGGAAGGGACCTTCAAAGCCCATCCAGTCCAACCCCCCTGCAAGGAGCAGGGACATCTCCAACCACATCAGGTTGCTCAGAGCCCCGGCCAACCTGGCCTGGAATGTTTCCAGGGATGGGGCATCCACCACCTCTCTGGGCAACCTGGGACAGTGTTCCACCACCCTCAGCGTAAAAAATTTTTTCCTACTATCTGATCTGAATCTGCCTCCCTCTATTTTAAAACCATCATCCCTCGTCCTATCACAGCAGGCCCTGCTGAAGAGTTTCTCCCCATCTTTCCTGCAGCCCCCTTGAGGCACTGGGAGGCCGCTCTAAGATCTCCCCGGAGCCTCCTCTTCTCCAGGCTGAACAGCCCCAGCTCTCTCAGCCTGGCCTCACAGCAGAGCTGCTCCAGCCCTCTCATCATCTGCGTGGCCTCCTCTGGACCCTCTCCAACAGCTTCACGTCCTTCTGATGTTGGGGGCTCCAGAGCTGGATGCAGTGCTGCAGGGCGGGTCTCACCAGAGCGGAGCAGAGGGGCAGAATCCCCTCCCTCGCCCTGCTGCCCACGCTGCTGGGGGTGCAGCCCAGGATGGGGTTGGTTTCTGGGCTGTGAGCGCCCATTGCCGGCTCATGTTGAGCTTCTCATCCACCATCACCCCCAAGTCCTTCTCCTCAGGGCTGCTCTCCATCCATTCTCCGTCCAGCCTGGATTTGTGCCTGGGATTGCCCAGATCCACGTGCAGGACCTTGCGCTTGGCCTGGTTGAACTTCATGAGGTTTGCATGGGCCCACCTCTCCAGCCTGTCAAGGTCTACTGCTTTTCCTTGACTTCTGGAAATGACCTAGAAGTTTTTTGAGACTTGAAACAGATATTGGAACCTAGAAAAAACTAATGGAGGCTTGAATTGTACAGATAGTGGCCCTTTTCTATAAGATGTGTCTCTTCTAGGAGCATTTTGTCACTCTCAATCAGAGACCCCCAAAGGTACCTCATTTTTCTCCACCAGCTCCCTAAGGAAATCAGGCTTCTGACTTTCTTCAAACACAACTTGTTCATTTATCCTCTTTATTTCTGTAAATCGCTCGTATCGCTTCATCCGAAACCAGAAGCAACAAGGTCTTCGCTATCTGAGGCAGCAAGAGAAGACGAGGAATGCAGAAGAGGCGTTCAAATTTCAGGAGTGATAGGGGCAGTAAAAAGCAAAGATAATATGATAACGTATTTGAAGTTTTACATGTTCGTAGCCCCTTTCTCTTTGTGTTTAGATTCTATTTCTCAATGAATATAAATCAACATAGCTCCTAAATGTCAATTCATATCGAGTTCTGTTCCAGGTTTTCTCAGCCCTCTCCTCTTCTTTTCACGTTAATTCAAATTATCATGCAAATAGAACGGAAGTAGCGTAATAGTTTGAGAAATGTAACCAGCAAGAGGACAAGAGGAGTACAGCACAGGGGAATGTTCTGCTTTAGACGAGAAAATCCTCCTCCCTGCCTCACAGTCATAGCTCTGGCTGCGAAAACTTTCCCTGCGGAGAAGGACTTGGGGGTGATGGTGGATGAGAAGCTCAACATGAGCCGGCGATGGGCACTCACAGCCCAGAAACCAACCCCATCCTGGGCTGCACCCCCAGCAGCGTGGGCAGCAGTCGAGGGAGGGGATTCTGCCCCTCTGCTCTGCTCTGCTGAGACCCCACCCGCAGCGCTGCGTCCAGCTCTGGAGCCCCCAACATCAGAAGGACGTGGAGCTGTTGGAGAGGGTCCAAAGGAGGCCACAAAGATGATCAGAGGGTGGATTAACGTATTTCTCCTAATGCTCCACAGATGGGAAGTGCTTTATTAGGTTTATCAACCATCCGATAATCAAATCAATAGAATAACCAATCCCGCGTGCCGAGGGCAACAAGAAATGTCCTGGTGTGATACATGTCCAATAAAAGTACTTGGCAAATATTCCAGATCACCAAACAGCAACACTTCCACGGAATTTGTAGCATACAATAAAAAGCTCACCCCTGAACATCCGAGCGTAACAACTGAGTAAGCAACTCAAACCTACAGAACACAAAATCCAGCTCTCGTACCGACGCTAAAGAGGAGCTTTCGTTTTTATGTGGCTCAAAAAGGACGTGCGCAACAAAAGCTGACATTCAGGAGCAGTAATTCATTCAGCATTAAGAGAGATTTGAGCTTCCAGAAATCTGAATAAATATCGGCGTGCACAGGATTTCTCTCGGTGCTTCACCTGCGAACTGAAACAGAACGTAAAACCCCCAAAACCAAAAATATATCAACTATATATCAATATATCAAAACACCCAATCCATGTTATAATCACAATTTGATTTTTTTTTTTTTTTTGACGGAGTTTGCGTTGAAAATCGAGTTGACGGAAAAACTTCTAAGTGTTGGCTTGCTGGTTGGTTTTTCTGCCAACGCTGCTTTTTGACTCTATCTAGTTACAGAGCTAGGATTAAAAAATAAATAACAGGAAAATAATTTAAAAGAACGTCTACAGGCATTCCATTCCTCAAACCTTTCGCTTTAAGTCTTCAACCAGGATGTCAGAGGATTGAAGAAGAGCTCTGGGAAGACCGAATTACCATACAGCACTTGTGAGCGCGCTAAGTAGTCAGTTCTTTGAAGCAACTGGCACTGGCCGCTGCTAGAGGTGGATGTTAGGTCCTATCTCCAAGGGTCTCCTGCTCCTCAGAAGTGGATGAAGAGGTTTATCCACATCCTGCCTGATCGATGAGGTGGAAAGGAGCAGGAGGTCCGTAAACCGTCGTGATCCTGTCTTGTGGAGAGCAGGCACAACTTGTGATGGAGCTGGCTCTGAAGACTCAGGTACGACTTTCAAAGTCTCCTCCCAACTGCTTTTACTGGAGATTGGGCAGACAACCGACGGCGCTGGCTCCAAAAACACCGGTCCTTAGAGCGATGGTACGCAGCAGCGAGGAGATGGCAGCAGAAAGACGTGGCAGAGCTGCAGTCTTTGATACGCGAGGAAAAATCAGAGAAACAAGTTAAAAGTCCACATGAGAAGAGAAGTCAAGGTGAGGGTGGACGGTGCAGGTTGAGACAAAGCCTGAAATCTGGCTGAGAAGGTTGACGATGGGGACGTGCGGTGTGAGACAGGTTGGTCCCTTCCCTCCCAGTGGAACATCTACGGGGAGATGCTGCCTCCTTACAGAGAAGAAGGAGCAAACCCCGTCTGGCCAGCGTAGGCAGAAAATAGGTCAGTGCCCCCACCAGGAAGGAGAACGGTGCGGTTTGGCCATTTCTCACAAAGTTACGTCTCTCTTCGGCTATACGCATGAGTTGATACCAACCTCCTGCTCGTACGAACTCTGTCACCGGCTTTCATTTTGCCTTTGAAGACCTTATCAGAGAAGGTATGAGTGCGTACATATTTATTGCGTAACGTGTAGAGTGTCAAGCAAATACTGTTTTTCTGCTACCTACTCTAAGAGTTTGCCTTAAAATGTCACATACAATGGCTGCAGCTGCTGATAGCTCTCCTGCTTCCTCAGACGAAAAAAAATAAATTAAAAATAAGCATCAGCCTGAGGGGGAAATAATCTACACGCAGGTAAAATGAGATATTTCCCTTATTAAAATGTCAGGCTCAGAGCTCACTTGGCACACACTTCCTGCTCTGACGTGGTTTGCACTGACACACCACGGTGCACAATACTTTTCATAACAAAGCAGCCCTTGCGGTCTGCATTGGGGGCTCTCTACAGACCCCCCAACATCAGAAGGACATGGAGATGTTGGAGGGGGTCCAGAGGAGGCCACGAAGATGCTGAGAGGGCTGGAGCAGCTCTGCTGTGAGGCCAGGCTGAGAGAGCTGGGGCTGTTCAGCCTGGAGAAGAGGAGGCTCCGGGGAGACCTGAGAGCGGCCTCCCAGTGCCTCAAGGGGGCTCAGAAGAAAGATGAGGAGAAACTCCAGCAGGGCCTGGTGTGACAGGACAAGGGGTCACAGCTTCAAAATAGAGGGATGTAGATTCAGATTGGATATTAGGAACATTTTTTTACGCTGAGGGTGGTGGAACAGTGGCCCAGTTTGCCCAGAGAGGCGGTGGATGCCCCGTCCCTGGAAACATTCCAGGCCAGGTTGGATGGGGCTCTGAGCAACCTGATCGGGTTGGAGATGTCCCTGCTCCTTGCAGGGGGGTTGGACTGGGTGGGCTTTGAAGGTCCCTTCCAACTCAAACCATTCCATGATTCACCGTTCCACTTTTTAAGGGAGCGCGTTACCAAGGTTGGTTTTTTATTTCCCTCTCTCCCGCCGCAGAAGATCATTTAACGTCATCGCCAAAGCTTGGAACATCACGAGATGTTCCCCCTCAGTTAGAGCAGAGGTTGTTATTTGGACGCAGACATGAAGAGAGTTTACAAACCACAGCAATATATAAAAAAAATAGTGTAAGATGTTGGACAGCTGTGGAATAAGGGCTTCTGAAACACACACACCAGCAGAGACAATTTACTTTCTTAACGTTTCTCATATTTAAACAAATTTCATGCGTCTGCGTTGGGTGCCAGATGCCAACAGACGTTGTTACGATCATAAACTTGAAGTCTCGCTAAACGTTTAAACCCGAGATGTCATGTACTCGTCTCTGTGAGATGGTGAGTTATGGTCACAGCAGCGCTGATGGGCTTGAATTTCCACGGGCAAGTCCTTCCCCTGGGTAGGAAGCGCCTGGAGCTGCCTTCTCCAGCTTCTCCAGCTTCTCCAACAACCAAATTGTTGGGCTTTTGAAGTGAAGTTTGTCAACAATGACCTAGAAACCACAGCTGGTAGATCAATAAGACATTGCTAGCGTGTGTGTAACGGTAAAAGCTCTCAGGGTTCAGCTGGAACTGAGGCTGGGCAATGCACGGGGAGTGCAACGTAGCTCCCGTGAATACCACTGGGAGTTCTTCAGGGTTATGGAGCCACCACCACGCTCACGTACTGGAACGTACACGGCGTTCGGGAATGCAGAAACAGCAAAAAGCCATCTACCGCTTTCCAGCTACCTTTGCCACCTGCGTCTCCGGGGACAACTCCGTTTGCCTCGGCGTTCAATGAAGAGTCGGGGCGCGGCACAACTGACCCTCTCAGAAACTGGAGGAGCACACAGGAGTTAGATGGGCAACGTGGGAATTGGAAACGGCTTTTTCAGAAGCTTTTTGGATTGGTTTCTACTGGAATCCTTGCCAACTGCAGACCAAAAATTAGCCTGACTCATTTGACACTACAGCAACTGCAGGTCTCCGGGTCGGCACGCACTTCCTAGGATTCCTCTGGGCTTCCCTCAAGATTCACAGCTCCTGTCTCGCTACGCTACCTGCTACGTTCTGCCCCTCTGCTCCGCTCTGGTGAGACCCCACCTGCAGCGCTGCGTCCAGCTCTGGAGCCCCCACCATCAGAAGGATGTGGAGCTGTTGGAGAGGGTCCAGAGGAGGCCACGCAGATGATGAGAGGGCTGGAGCAGCTCTGCTGTGAGGACAGGCTGAGAGAGTTGGGGCTGTTCAGCCTGGAGAAGAGGAGGCTCTGGGGAGACCTTAGAGCGGCCTTCCAGAGCCTCAAGGGGGCCTAGAGTAAAATCTTCCAAAGGAAACCACAACCATGCAGCGATCTGCCCAGGAACGTGTGGATTTACACAGCGCTGACAGCCAGAAATCAAAGTCTCGTGAACCGGAACAGATTACCGAATTACGAAATCGGAGGAGTGCAAGCTCATAGCTTGGAAATGATGAATCTGCAGATGGCTCCGATGAAACGGCAGGCTTGTGTTATCCGAAATCAGCACTAGCAATTAAGCACCGGCTCCGCTGATGGACTGAAAAGTTTTACCTTTAGCTTCCGCGGGAGAAATTTAACCCTCAGCTCTTCAAGTGGTTGTGGCCGAACGCAGTTGTGTAGAAGTTATAACTGACAGATGTGATATGTTAAGCAACAGGTTTGCTTCCAAAAAACTTGAAAGAAAAGATCTTGGCATAAAATCATAGAATCATGGAATGGTTTGGGTTGGAAGGGACCTTCAAAGCCCACCCAGTCCAACCCCCCTGCAAGGAGCAGGGACATCTCCAACCACATCAGGTTGCTCAGAGCCTCATCCAACCTGGCCTTGAACGTTTCTAGGGATGGGGCGTCCACCGGCGTCGTAGGAAGGATCTGGGAGGCGAGAGTCAGATGTCTCGTCACGAGAATTGAACGCTTGTTATTGCGCGCAACCCGTAAAGCCAAACTACCGGTCATTTTGCACGGCGCGCCGGGCCAGGGCTCGGCAGCGGAGGCGTATCGTCAGCTCCGCACCGCGTCCTCGCAGCGATCTCTCATTTCGGATCCGCCTTGCTTTTCCCCGCGGGAAGTGGAAATCGTAAAATCGCAATTACAATTGCAAATTGGACAGTGAGGTCATAATGCTGGCTTCCCAGGCGAGGCCCTGGGAAATTTTACACCAAAAGAATGACGTAGGAGTGCAATTTATTATGAATTTCAATGGTTATAATGATTCAATCGGTAGTTCCCGGAATATTAAACCTTGACTTTAGCTTCCTCGGATTTCCACCCAAGACAGCGGCAATCGAAGATTTCCTGTGCTCTCTCCAGGACGTTGCTTGATCCTGAGTGGCCCAGGCCAGAGCTTGTGGGATAAAGCCTGAAGCTCATTTGCTGTTTTCACGTCCGTTCGGATTCTTGGACCGCGGGCTGAGCTTGCAACAAAGGTGAAAATTGGGACCAAGAGTAATAATGTGCTTTGTGAAGGGCGTCAGTCCACCAGCACACAGCCTAGACTGATGCTCCTATAATTCATTTCACGTCGGGGATTTGAATCCGACACGGAGATGAAAAGCTCTGCCTGCTATTACAGCCGTACGCACCGTTCCTCCCGGCCACACGTTATCACCGCGCTGCACCGCCAATCGTGTCATGCCCAATGTCCTCCACTCGCTATCAATTACTTCACCGGAATGAAATCAGCACGAAGGAAAACATTCAACTGCGCGCAAATAAATCTGTCCTAAAGATAGAAAATGAAATTAGAGGCTGTATTCTGACCACAAGCTCTGCGCTGGTTGGGGCTTAGGGGAGATAAGCGAGCCTGGACCCATTCCCCCGCAGCCCACAGCGGGCTCGGTGGCGAGATAGGACGGCTAATCTGGTTTTCTATTTCCTGAACCTTTTAGGGCTCATATTAGGCGACAAAAAGTGACCATGAGCCGCCTTGGTGCTGCCTCAGCAGAATGGTATTCGGAGAAGTTATTCAAGCCGTTAATCCTTTAGTGCCAGGAATCTGTAGCTGCCAGGGAGCGGCATTCGCCGGCCAGCGGTTATTTATTCGCTGATTCCCGACGTGCGAAACGGCAACGTGGCGATAACGGACACTTGCTGCGCTTCGCAGACAAAACCCACACATCTGCTCATCGCAGCTCCACGTCTGATACACAGCAGATAAACTCCTCCATGTCATGTCCTGCCCTCTCTCTAAAGGCCTGAAAGGGACGGCAGGGTTTCCCACACCGCTGAAGGAGAGAGAAATACATTTTCTGGTTTTACTGGACGTGGCTCCAGCCCCAGCTTTTGATAGTCATAGAAACATAGAATCGGAAGGTTGGAAGAGACCTCCAAGATCATCAAGTCCAACCATGGCCACTAAACCATGTCCTGCAGCGCCACGTCTACACGTTCTTTGAACGCCTCCAGAGATGATGACCCCACCGCTTCCCTGGGCAGCCTGTTCCAGTGCCTGGCCACTCTTCCAGTACAGAGGTGTTTCCTCATATCCAACCTAAACCTCCCCTGCCACAACTTGAGGCCATTTCCTCTCATCCACGAGTTATCTGGGAGAGGAGACAACACCCACCTCCCCACACCCTCCTGTCAGGCAGTTGTAGAGATCAATGAGGTCTCCCCTCAGCCTCCTCTTCTCCAGACTGAACAACCCCAGTTCCCTCAGCCGCTCCTCAGCAGACTGGTGCTCCAGACCCCTCACCAGCTTCATTGCCCTTCTCTGGACCCCTTCTCCAGCACCTCAACGTCCTTCTTGTAGTGAGGGGCCCAAAACTGCACCAAGCATTCGAGGGGCGGCCTCACCAGTGCCGAGTACAGGGGCACCATCACTGCCCTGCTCCTGCTGGCCACACTGGTCCTGACACAAGCCAGGATGCTGTTGGCCTTCTTGGCCACCTGGGCACACTGCTGGCTCATGTTCTACCAACACCCCAAGGTCCCTTTCCGCAGGGCAGCTTTCCAGCCACACTTCCCCAAGCCTGCAGCGTTGCGTGGGGTTGGTGTGACCCAAGTGCAGGACCCAGCACTTGGCCTTGTTGAACCTCATCCAGTTCACCTTGGCCCAACGATCCAGCCTGTCCAGATCCCTCTGCAGAGCCTTCCTGCCCTCCAGCACATTGACACTCCCACCCAGTTTGGTGTCATCTGCAAACTGACTGAAGGAGCACTCAAATCTCCCTTCGCGGGGCTACACAAAGTCTCATTTGGACTTTCACAGCATTCCTATAAAACAACTGGGTCTAACGTCTTGTTTTAGCTAGAATTCTTTACGGAAACTCATTCTTTTTTTCTCCTTGCGGCTCAGTGATTTTGAAAAAAAAAAAAAATTTAACATAAGAAAAAAAAAATCTCATGAGACAAAATAGAAAATGTTGTGTTGGAAAAAAACCCCACCTATATTCTGAAGTTATACGAGTAAATAATGCATTTTAAAATGACGTTACATCTTTTGTTGTCATGATGCAGCATTAAAATGAAATAGTTAAAATATTGCATGCTGGGTAACAAAGGGCAGCTGCAATTGGGTGCTCGCTGAAGTGTGCTGCCTTATTTTCTGGGTTAAAACAGCTCTGATGATAAAACGAAAGAATACTTTTGGGCTGTTGTTATTAGAGTAAAAACAAAGTAGAGGTAGTAGAGATACGCGTGATGGCAGAAATACGAGTCTATTAGTTTGTCACTCAGTGCATGTTGCAAAATAAGAGAGATTATAACAACATTTCAAACAAAAAATCATTAAAAAATTGACCAAAAATGACAGTTTTTGGAAATATCAATGGACTTAACTTTGCCTCGGCCATAGTTGGAATGCTGTGGGCTCTCCGACACGTTTTCGAATTACCCAGCCGCACCTAAAGATTAGGAGAAGAAAAGAAAACCAACTCTTGAGGTCACTACAAAACCCCAAGCGGTAAAAATTGAACGAGGCCATCGGCAGAAATGAGTGTCTGCAACCCAGCCGGCTCCCCTTCCTTCTCTCCCGTCGAGCAGCGTTTCCGTTCCTAGCAAAGTCTGCGTGATTTTCCTCGCCCACAGCAGACTCTCCGAGGGAAGCCGGAGCAATTCTGACAGCTTGGCTCAGCGGTTTGCCAGCTCCAGCCAAACCCAGGAATTGACCTTTTATTCCGGGTGCCACCAGCCTCCAGAACATCCAGGTTTCCCTGATGCCGTCTTTCCAAACCGTATTCCTTTGTCTCCTTTCTCCTTTCACGGCGTGAATTCGTTTTGGTCACAAAATGCCGTGTCAGCATGAATCCCTTGTCTGGATTTCATTTCATTATTTTATGCCTTCATGACACTTCTCCTGTGCTTTTGCAAGAGCTATTTTATAAATCATGTAGATTTTCCAGTTTCCTTTGAATGTTATCACTCGCGCCTTTTTCTCCACGGAATTTATTGTAATACCTGTTGTAACGAGCAGAACGATGCAGTCAAAAGATTTTCCTGGCAGTCTAAAACGTCTCCAGATAAATTCCTCTTTATTTATACACAGGAATAGATTCCAGTTTCACCAGTAAGACTAGCAAGAGACCTATAGGCTTTCAAATGCTAATTATCTTCTGTCCCAGGGACTAAATCGTGCCGGAATGCGGCAGGACCGCAAGCGACTACACACCACAGCGCATTAAAAAAATAAAGCCGGGCTAATCCAAACCTGGGCTAGTAATCCTGCTTGCCACGCAATTCTGTGTTTAACGGGGAATTTCATCGCTCACCAGCGACACGTTCAGAAAGCAGCCCAGTTGAGGAGAAAACTCGCCACCTCCGGCACGCGCTTACGTCCCACGACCGCGACGGCTTTTCCCAGAGCTACGGCAGCACCCAGATGTGCAGGATGTGGCGGAGAGCAGGAATCGGAGAGGTTGAAAACACAGAACTAACTCTGGGACAACAGGGGAAAGCACCATTTGGAGAAGGCGGAGAAAAACAAATCCACCGGACGCAACAGGTTAACGTTTAAAACAGCGATGCCACGGTCCACGTTATCCATCCGTGAGGATGCATTTGCTAAAAGAAGGGGGAATAGATTCCTTCTGCTCCGGGGATCCCCATCCCGGCTCTGCATTTCTGTCAGAATGCATTTACTCCCAGCTGGCAGCCCCGCTCTCGCCCTCCAGCCTGCTGGGGAGATCCAAATCCTCGACGAGATCGAGCTTCAGAGCAGGATTCAGCCAGAGGAGCTATGGGGACAGAAAGGCACCCAAGCTGGCACGGCCATTTTCATAGAATCATAGAATCACAGAATGGTTTGGTTGGAAGGGACCTTCAAAGACCACCCAGTCCAACCCCCCTGCAAGGAGCAGGGACATCTCCAACCAGATCAGGTTGCTCAGAGCCCCGGCCAACCTGGCCTGGAATGTTTCCAGGGATGGGGCATCCACCACCTCTCTGGGCAACCTGGGACAGCATTCCACCACCCTCAGCGTAAAACATTTTTTCCTGATATCCTATCTAAATTTACCTCCCTCTATTTTAAAACCATCACCCCTCGTCCTGTCACACCAGGCCCTGCTGAAGAGTCTCTCCCCACCTTTCCTGCAGCCCCCTTGAGGCACTGGAAGGCCGCTCTCAGGTCTCCCCGGAGCCTCCTCTTCTCCAGGCTGAACAGCCCCAGCTCTCTCAGCCTGGCCTCACAGCAGAGCTGCTCCAGCCCTCTCAGCATCTTCGTGGCCTCCTCTGGACTCGCTCCAACTGCTCCACGTCCTTCTGACGTTGGGGGCTCCAGAGCTGGACACAGCACTGCAGGTGGGGTCTCACCAGGGCAGAGTAGAGGGGCAGAATCACCTCCCTCGACCTGCTGCCCACCCTCCTCTTGATGCAGTCCAGGACGGGGTTGGTTTCTGGGCTGCAAGCACACGTTGCCGGCTCATGTTGAGCTTCTCATCCACCATCACCCCCAAGTCCTTCTCCTCAGGGCTGCTCTCCATCCATTCTCCACCCAGCCTGGATTTGTGCCTGGGATCGCCCCGACCCACGTGCAGGACCTTGCCCTTGGCCTGGTTGAACTTCATGAGGTTTGCATGAGCCCACCTCTCCAGCCAGTCATTTTAAAGATAAGATTGCGCCCTACTGAACTTTATTCAACACACTGATCACTTTTCAGTGTTTTAATGAAGAATTCAGGAATCTATTTGGGTTTTCTGCCCACAATGTACTGTAACCCTCCCGGATCTCGATCACTTCCACAAACCAAATTTCAAGGCGGCCACTTGAACGGTATTTAGAAGAATTTCCAGGTTACATCACCTCCGCAACAGGGCTGCAGACGAATCCAAGAAAGTTCCAACAGCGCTCCTCACCCTTACAGATCTTTGCAAAAACATTTTCACAACTGAGTCACTCCCGACTCCTCGCAGGTACGCACCCCGCCCGCACAGCTGTTGAAGAAGCGGATGGAATCTGCGGGGGCACTCACGGCGTTTGAAACCCTTCATTAAATCGAACCAGTTTCTTCTCAAAGACTCGCACGTCTCTCGCTATTCCTCGGGATTATGACGCTAGCGACCCACTAGCCCTCAGGCATCACTTCACCTTCGTGTACAGCATTCCAATTAACACCTGAAGAAATGTAATTACAGGATATTTTTAGACAAAACTTACCAGCAACCAAGTCTTTAATAGATGTGCATCAGCTGAGGTACCACAAAAGACGCCGTGGCCAGTCCGAGGAGATCTGAGGAGAAAGTTTAAAGAGCAATTTTCAGATATTTGTATTTGTCAGACAAACAAAACATTGGACAGGCCGAGAGAGCTGGGGCTGCTCGGCCTGGAGAAGAGGAGGCTCCGGGGAGACCTGAGAGAGGCCTTCCAGTGCCTCAAGGGGGCTGCAGGAAAGGTGGGGAGAGACTCTTCAGCAGGGCCCGGTGTATCAGGACGAGGGGTGATGGTTTCAAAACAGAGGGAGGTAGATTTAGACTGGATATTAGGAAAAAAATTTTATGCTGAGGGTGGTGGGTCACTGGCCCAGGTTGCCCAGAGAGGTGGTGGATGCCCCATCCCTGGAAACATTCCAGGCCAGGTTGGCCGGGGCTCTGAGCAACCTGATCTGGTTGGAGATGTCCCTGCTCCTCGCAGGGCGGTTGGACGGAATGGGCTTTGAAGGTCCCTTCCAACCCAAACCATTCCATGGTTCTATGATTCTATCATTGGCGTTGGGTTCACCACATGGAACAGCTAAAGGCTGGTAGCATGGGCCATCTCTCCTCCCTCTGTACCTATTTCCAAGGAAGCTGCTCACCTCACAGCCTCCAAAATTTCATTCACAGGGTTTGCCAGGTCCCATGACTGTGGGAATCCTTTACAATTAACGTAAAGGATCCTTTGCAATCCTTAGCAGCTGATCTGGAGCTGCTGGAGAAGCAACGTGTGAGGCGATGGGAGTTAGGAGCTATGGAAGTCAAGAGGTTTCCCAGGTCATAGATCCACAACTCATGACTGTCGTGGGCTACCTTTACCTATCAAGGAAAAGACAAGACCTCATGCTGTCCTAACAAATTTCCTCCAAGAACTGGAGAAATTCCTCCAAAGAACTTTCAAGATTTCCACAAATTCATCTGAGACATTTAGAATTAACACTTTAATTAATCAACGGGCACGTATTCCCACGACGCCGTTGACTAACCTCAGGAAGGTGCGACAATTCCACGCCAAAGTGCTGCACAAAAACCTGCCCAGCTGGCAACACTCTTCCCTTTTAAGTGGTGTCAGTATAACAGGAAATTGATAGAAATGGTTTAATTGAAGATTATTTCCTCCCTTTGTATGTTTTTGATTTGGTTTCTTAAGGAAGCGAGGGCTATTGGAACACGATCCACCTCTTGGTCTTTGTGTCCTTTCTCCTTTTTTTTTTCTTTTTAAGATCTCGGTTCCCTTGAATTTGACAGAATAGAAAAATATTATAAATAGCCCACATTAAAGCACAAAAAGCCTCGGTCAGAGGTTAATAGTCAGGAGAGAATCCTATTCAGGAGACACAGAGCTACTGAAAAAAACAGAAACCTCTCCTATGCGCGCATCTGCTGGGAAAATAAGTTATTCTATTACTGAGCTACTCAGCAGAAAAGCAAGCCCCTATCGCACAGACAAGCCCTGACACGGAGTGATCAAAAGCTAAACAGACATGACCATGGGTAAGAAAAAAATTCAGCAGCAACAGTCGGGTCACGTAATACCAGCTACAAACCTTCCTTAAATCCAGGATTTCTGGTGAGGAGCACAGAGCCCCCAGTCACCTGATTTCTCTTGCCTGGCCCTTTCAGAAAGAAGGAAAAAAAAAAATGTGGTTCAACTCTTAATTTCTACCAGCTGCTACCTGACAACTTGGATTTAGTTCAGGCTGGGTCCAGCTTCCCACCAGGTTTGGGTGGGAAGGGACTTTCAAAGCCCACCCAGTCCAACCCCCTTGCAAGAAGCAGGGACACCACCAACCAGATCAGGTTGCTCAGAGCCTCACCCAACCTGGCCTTGAATGTCTCCAGGCCTGGAAGTCTCCATTCTCTTCTTCCAAACCCACTATACCTTCCACCAACCATAGCTCTGCTGTAGAAGATCCGCCCAAAAAATTCACATCCAAAACTATCGCGTCCTCCTTATCCGAAACCTTGAACGCTTATGTCAAATCTGGCAGGTCACTTGTGGCAGTACACAGCTTTTAAAATAGAAAAACGTAAGCTTATGCTGAAATATTTCCCGTCCTCCACCGCTGAAAAGAAAACAAACGTAGGAAAATCCAAATCCTCTTCCTCAGCCTGAGCACTTCACAGCTACTTTAATCTGTGCTGGTGAGAGATTCCTCTTCCACCTTTCAAAAAAGCTCAGGCTTTTCTTGGGAGTCCGTTCAAAATAGAATCATTGAATCATAGAATCGTTAGGATATAGAATCTTAGAATCCTAGAATGGTTTGAGTTGGAAGGGACCTTCAAAGGTCATCCAGTCCAACCCCCCTGCAAGGAGCAGGGACATATGATCAGGGAGAAACGAGCAGTTGCTCAGTAATTTATAATATAACCGCCACGCTTGATAGCTTCAGGCGCATTTTCAGAACAGCAGAAGGAAGAG
The DNA here is from genome assembly GCA_011801015.1 of Ardeotis arabs. Taxonomy (NCBI): domain Eukaryota; kingdom Metazoa; phylum Chordata; class Aves; order Otidiformes; family Otididae; genus Ardeotis; species Ardeotis arabs. Next base: position 44,132 of record JAAGAY010146003.1, read on the forward strand.
ACGTGCACCCACTTCTGCATCTCTGAATTTCCCGACACCAAAGTTGGTGACTTAGTAGATGAGGCTACGACCCAGGAAACATCCAAAAATCAACATCCAAAGCACCTTCCCAATCACTTCTGTAGGATACCACCTCCAGCTTGCTACTACGGTTTCCAAAAGAGCCTCGTTTCCCAAAGTTGGGGCTGTTCAGCCTGGAGAAGAGGAGACTCCGGGGAGACCTTAGAGCGGCCTCCCAGTGTCTAAAGGGGGCTGCAGGAAAGATGGGGAGAGACTCTTCAGCAGGGCCTGGTGTGACAGGACAAGGGGTGATGGTTTCAAAATAGAGGGAGGTAGATTCAGATTGGATATTGGGAAAAATTTTTTTACGCTGAGGGTGGTGGAGCACTGGCCCAGGTTGCCCAGAGAGGCGGTGGATGCCCTGTCCCTGGAAACATTCCAGGCCAGGTTGGCCGGGGCTTTGAGCAACCTGATCTGGTTGGAGATGTCCCTGCTCCTTGCAGGACCAGATGACCTTTGAAGGTCCCTTCCCACCCAAAACCATTCTATGATTCTATCTTCTCTGAAGGTAGGGAGAAGCTCTCCCCGAGGTCCCACACGCGGCTGTGCAGCGCTTGGGTCCCCGAACGCCCAGTGCGTGCAGGTTGAGACCAGCTTTGCCAACCAGCTCCGACACCGGAGCTGTTAACCCTCGTTACGCTTGTGACAGATTCGGGGATTACTCAGCACGCTGAGGACATCTCACGGAAAAACCCTCTCCCTCTGCCATTTGTGAATCCAGATTCCTGCTCTTTCTTGCCGTAGTGACATTGGGTTTGCTCCAAGGTCTTCAGCCAACATTTTCTTTCCTCGTGCTGCCTGCTGTGCGCTATTAACCCATCTGCCTTCTGTCCCGCGTCCCAAAGGTGCCTGGCGGCTTTTCAGCAGCACCATATGCAGAGCTTGCAGGGCCAACTTCCGGCCTCGGCCGCGCGCGGCCAGCTCCCATGGACTTCGTTTGGAATCCGATAGCAAATTTTGGCCGTCAAATAGCGGCATTTTGGAACGCCGATGGATGATAGATGGTGAAAAATGTGAACTGTTTCAGCCGTTAGACTTTCAGTCATAATTTTATTGTTTATTGCATTTCACTTAGGAAGAAAGGACAGAGATAGAAAAATTCCCCACTTACGTACGTAGATTGTTATTCGGCAGTGAAAACGTGGAGCTTTTGGATCCAAGCCTGGAAGGAGGCTTGAATTTTACAGATAATGGCCCTTTTCTGTGAGATATACGACGAGAAGCTCAACATGAGCCAGCAATGTGCCCTTGCGGCCCAGAAATCCAACCCCATCCTGGGCTGCATCCCCAGCAGCGTGGGCAGCAGGTCGAGGGAGGGGATTCTGCCCCTCTGCTCCGCTCTGGTGAGACCCCACCTGCAGCACTGCGTCCAGCTCTGGAGCCCCCAACATCAGAAGGACGTGGAGCTGCTGGAGAGGATCCAAAGGAGGCCACGAAGATGATGAGAGGGCTGGAGCACGTCTTCTGTGAGGGCTTGGATGCTTCAAGCGATACTTCCAAGCCTGTAGATAAGCACTCTGTAGAGCAGATGATTGAAATTTAGAGGCATGGAGTACCCAAACGTCGTTGCGGTCAATGACAAGGCAACCGTTGAGCTCATCCAAATGTTCCTATTGCGCTTCACTGCCTCGTGCACCACATGGCGTTGTACTTCAATCTGCTCTTTTCCAAAATGCACCGATATAAAAACCTGAAAAAAAGTCAGGTATACAAGGCCCCTGAGAGTTTTAAACGTTACTGAATGTGACGGTTTTATCTAAGATACCTGTCTCACTTCTTAACTTCTGGGATAAAGTTAAGATTTTACTTTTTCTATCAACTTCAACAGTCCATTGAAATCTCAACCGAGAGGCCCGAAGCTTCTGAGTTTAAAAATGTTGTCCGGAGCCCTTTGTGACATAACGCTAATTATCACCAAGATAAAAATGGGAAGAGTTTACGGAGCCATTCGCCGTGCGCCAGTGGAATTAACTATTAAGCCCGCGGTGATGGGAACTTACGTACAAACACTGATTATTCCTTTACGGCCTGGAATTTAGCCAAGGTAAACCCAATTTTAAAGGTAAGCCGTGCAGTCATACTTTCCTTCATTCTAATTCACGCCGCTATTTAAACACACAGAGGATTCGTAGCTGCTGTATTTCACCTCTTTGTTCTGTAATTAGGCTGAAGAAAGCAGAATGGGGGGAAAAAAATGTCAGCGCGTGCAACATAACTGTAATTTTCTGTCGGAAGAAGAAAAGTGTGGAGGAGAAGCGTAGATACACACAGAGAAATAGATCTTTTTTATGGAAAAACATTACAAAGTGCCCCGAGAGATGATGCTGGCTGCAGAATAATGAGCAGAGCCAAGAGGCTTCATACAAAGCCAAAAGTTTCACCCCTAAAACAAGACAACCAAGAGTCAAGGCGGACACCAAACCCTCAAATCTGTGTCTGTTTTACCTTTGGAGCCAGAGAACAAGGCTGGCAGAAGAACAACCAAGCACGCGAGCTTCTCGGACCAACCAAAGGTTCTGGGGAGGAAGGCGAGCAAGTCAAGGGCGAGGCGAGGGATGATGCGACGTGGTTGCTTAGACTTTAGGAAGTTCTTCCCCCCACCATGCTGCTGAGTTAGAAGAAAGCGATGCATGCAGAGCACATCCGACTCCGCTCTCCCGTGGCATAATACGAGGGAACCTGCAAGCGTTTTTTCTCCATCAGGTATCTTCATACCTCTCAAGAGGGAATGCTGATTTTGCTGATTAACATGAATATATAATAGGCTCACATTTACAAAGCAAAACATTACCTCCCTGAGAGGAGGAAGCTATTAGGATGCATTTATAAACCCTAGCAAGCCATAAAGCCGTTTACAGTCCACTGTGCTAATGAGATGCTCAGCTGGCAAAGTGCACCATCACGCTTACAAATCATCCGTCACGGCGACACTCGAGCTGGCAATTTACAAAGAAGCAAACATTAAAACCATAACCGTCACCGCTTCATCATTTTGAACGGCGGAGTTGCCGGAGCCGTGCAAGTCGCAGCGACGATAAAATGTTAGCGGCGTGGGAACAGTGGATTATTCTTTTCAGTCACTTGGGTGTCAGGAGCTTGTAGATTTTTGACACCAGGGTGTCGAGAGTTCAGTAACCTTCCTTCCATCACATGAACATACCAATTAAACTAAACAGCATCATAGCAGAGCTGCAATTTGTAATTTTAGGATCTGCTCAGAGGAAAGACAGTGTAGGTCAATGAACAATTGAAGGTCCACGGCTCGGTCATCTCTAGGTCGTTTGTCAGCTTCGTAATGAGGAGCACAGAGCAGGAGGAGAAGAAAAGCTGCTTTGGAAGGCACAACTTTTAAAATTCCTAATGAGGGAGGAGCAGCGCAGTTCCAAATCTCTCACAGTAGACCTCTTGGCAAGGGAAGACCTTGGAGAGACGCAGCCCCTGGCTCAAGGAGGAGAAAGAAGAGACGTGCGGCCGGGATACACGGGGTAGCAAAGAGTCCTATTGATGTGCATGACTTCAGGCTTCCCTCTGCTTTTATTCCGCTTTTCATTTATTAATTCTTACCCTTGAACTTCCATGACTTCAGCGATGACTCTGCTCTGGCTGCCCCTCGCACCGCTAATAGACTTGGATATAATAACCAAGGCAAAACTTCTGTGACTTCAGGTCACAGCCCCGAACGGAAAAACTCTTTGAGATTTATTTGAATGCTACTTTAATCACCTAATTTCTGCTGCCCTTAAGATTAGTCGTGCTCTAAGCCGCTAGCCTCTTCACCTTCTCCTCCTGAGAGGTGAAGGGATGGTTTATTTATCTCCAGGTCTCACAGGGTTCAGCCACACGTCGCGCTTTTATTTTCTCAAGCCTTGGCCGGAGCAGCACTTTTGCAGTTCCACCACCGGCAAAACATTTAACAAGAGCGGCTACCTCACTGGACTACTTCCAAAACTTGAGTAGTTATTATCTTGTGAAATATTGTGGGAAATTTAAACACAAGGAGCTAGGGAGAAGGACAAAGAAGGTGCCTGCAGCCATGCTCTGAGGACCTGATCTAGTTGGAGATGTCCCTGCTCCTTGCAGGGGGGGTTGGACTGGGTGGCCTTTGAAGGTCCCTTCCCACCCAAACCATCCTGTGATTCTATAAGACCATTTTAACAGCAAGTCACGGGTAATTAAAGTGGATCCAGAAGGGTGGTGAGTCCAAATTTCTGGCTCAGGCCCCCAGCAACTTCAGATTCAACCTCCTCGTTAACATACAAGGACTCAGCACTGCTGGAAACTACCAGGAGTACTCGCCCGGCTCTGCTCCGCCCTGCTCGAAGCAAAGTGGGATTTCTGTTACTCTAAACACACCACGGAGCGTACTGGGATCCAGTATTCCAGAGACGAGGCACCACCACGAGCCTCCGTTAACCACACTGCGCTTTCTCGTTCCGCTCACGCAAGCACCGGCCCAAATTTCTTTCCTCCATCAACAACGGCAGAAAATGGAATGCTAACAAGGAAAAGTATTCACCCGCTTGCTATCGATACGCACACACTGAGGGTTTTACTCAAACCCCCGCACGGGGTTCGGAGAGGAATCTCTGGCACCGGACACCACGGCACAAGCTGCCTTGGCACTGCAGTTATTTTATGTCTGGACGGATTACCTGTCATCCGCGGGCAGACTGCAGCCATCACTCCCACTCTCGTCTGACAAGGCAGGCAGCAGAGGGTTTGGGCTGGGATCCTTTTTTCAAAGGTCTTTTTTTTTTTTTTTTTTTCCCCCGTCTCGGTGAAATTGCTGGCTGAAAAAATGCGGCAACTCCGGTGACAGGTGACACAGACGTTCCCCCGTGGTTTCAGAGTGAAATCTGGCCACGCTGGATTTGTGTTCACATCAACAGTACCCAGGGGCCATCAACAGCAGAGAAGACAACGAAGCATGAGATTAATCCTTGGAAAATCTTTTCTTCTTGGTCATGGAATCATAGAATGGTTTGGGTTGGAAGGGACCTTCAAAGCCCATCCAGTCCAACCCTCCTGCCAGGAGCAGGGACATCTCCAACCACATCAGGTTGCTCAGAGCCCCGGCCAACCTGGCCTGGAATGTTTCCAGAGATGGGGCATCCACCACCTCTCAGCTTTCAAGCAGGTTCAGGTTCTTTGAGGAAACGATGTGTGGGAGCAGGTCAGTTCTTCAGGTTTCCATAAGCACCATCCACGCTGGAACAAACACCAGTCCAGGGCCAGTCTGCCACGGTGGTACCTGCAGGAGGGGACAACAACGTTTTAGTTTGGGACAGGAAGGTGGTCTCTGGTCATATCCAACCACTCTCAAGCTTTGGTTTGCAATGCAGAGTGCTCTCAGGGCAGGCAAACTAGATTCTTTTGGGTTAAAATTAAGCAGAAAATGAGCTCCAATTGCTAAGGCGATGATAGGATCTGAGCAGAGAGAGTCTGAAATAAGCTGTCCCTCAAATGTGCAATAAATAGATCAAATCATAGAATCACAGAATCAATGGTTTGGGCTGGAAGGGACCTTCAAAGCCCACCCAGTCCAACCCCCCTGCAAGGAGCAGGGACATCTCCAACCACATCAGGTTGCTCAGAGCCCTGGCCAACCTGGCCTGGAATGTTTCCAGGGATGGGGCAGCCACCACCTCTCTGGGCAACCTGGGACAGTGTTCCACCACCCTCAGCGTAAAAATTTTTTTCCTAATATCCAATCTAAATCTACCTCCCTCTGTTTTGAAACCATCACCCCTCGTCCTATCACACCAGGCCCTGCTGAAGAGTCTCTCCCCATCTTTCCTGCAGCCCCCTTGAGGCACTGGAAGGCCGCTCTCAGGTCTCCCCGGAGCCTCCTCTTCTCCAGGCTGAACAGTCCCAGCTCTCTCAGCCTGGCCTCACAGCAGAGCTGCTCCAGCCCTCTCATCATCAATTAGTTCACAATGATGAATTGTGATCATCATTGGGTGACAGTGCTGGAAATCTCTGTTGCAAGAAAAGCCAGGTAGAGCCCCCTCGCACACGTGAGGCCGTAGCACCTCGCTCACACATAACTCTTGGGTTCAAAAGACTTGCCATGTAACACGTACACAGAGAAAATTACACAATTGCATCATTCAAGAGCAAGAAAACCTTGTAAAATCGGTGAGCAGGTTGTGGTTTTGGATCAGTTCCCAGCTCTGTGGTCTTTCTTGACACAGCTGGGCAGAAAGGAGTGCAAAAAATAAAAAAAAGAGAGTCTTCGGCACGGGGAATGCGATTATCCAAAGCTAGACATCACAGTTAACATCGCTATCCAGACCCAAGCGCGCTGCCATCTGAAGCAATCAAGACCTCAATTTTTCAATTTCATTTAAAATACCGTATTATTAACAGGCTACGGTTGGTTATCGAAAAAGATCAATTTGAAATAAAACGGTCTCCATGATTAATGCTGTGTACAAGCAGGAGATGTTTTGTAGCAGAGAGGGATTTAAAACAATGGACCAGGAGGACAGGACACTGGAAGAGCTGAGAGCACCCCAATTGGTTGGATTTTACCAGTTTGATAAGGAAAATAACTCCCAAATTTTGTCTTTTTCATACCTCTGTGGCATCCGGCACTGAAAACTGTGGAAGAACAGTTTGGGACCAGGTGGGCAACAGATCTAACCCACCGTATTCTTGTCCTTGACTGGTGGAGATGCTCCTGCTGCCGCCTCCGCAGGCCTGTGCCCGGCTGTCCGGATCCATGCGCAAGCCCCAAAGCGATCCCGATTTACGGTGCTGTGCAGAGGAGCAGAAGAAAGCGGTACATCTGCAGACCGCGGTGCGAAATGGCCACAATGGGAATTTAAATATTTTTCATCCTCTTTTGAGCATAACGGCTTATTTTTCCCTTGGGACAACCTGCTGGCTACAGTTAGAAAGTGCTGAAGCTGCATTTTTTTGGCATGCGCCGGATCGTCGGAAAGTGAGGTATTTTACACAAACACACTGCGGACTTTTGGGCTACAAATATTTAAAAAATGCATCGAAATTCTTACGAAGGGTAAGCGGTGTGCAGTGAGGACCAGCTGCACAGCCAGGGGCACAGAATTTGCTTCTAAAATGTTGACCTAAATAGATCATTTAAGCTGAAAAGAAAAGATTTGTCCCAAATGTAACGGATCTGACAGGTACCGACAACGCAGACAGCCTCCGCCGCAACACACTGCTAAACCGATTGGCAGGCGCCTCATCGGACTCAAGTTAGCCAGCTCAGACCATGAAGGACTGGGCCGTCAAAACCTTCAAGATCCAGCCCTCAGTGGGTGTCAACGGCAGTAATGTAAACGTATATTCACGTGGTGACGTTATTAAAGGAGGGCAGGTGAAGATTCAGATTAGATATTAGGAAAAAATTTTTACGCTGAGGGTGGTGGAACACTGGCCCAGGTTGCCCAGAGAGGCGGTGGATGCCCCATCCCTGGAAACATTCCAGGCCAGGTTGGCCGGGGCTCTGAGCAACCTGATGTGGTTGGAGATGTCCCTGCTCCTTGCAGGGGGTTGGACTGGGTGGGCTTTGAAGGTCCCTTCCAACCCAAACCGTTCTATGATTCTATAAGAAGAGCGAGAAAAACTCTCGAGTGAAGGATTTCGCAGCCTTACAAGACCAGAGGCAGCTGCATCAAACAAACCCTAAGAGTCAGTAGAAACCTTAAGCTGAAGTAATCATCCTATTTTGCCTGTATTTGTGTCAGAAGATCCTTAATCTCTGTGAAGACCGCAATATTTTTACTGCTCCCTAATGCTTAAGCCCATCAAAGAATGAAAAAAAAAAAAAAAAAAAAAGCCTTAGGATGACGCTGAAAGTGCAGCATCAGCAGTACGTCGTGTTTCTTGAACAAATGCCCAACGCGTTGGAGTGAAGCTGTCGCCCCAGCTCCCCCAAAGGGGACCAAACGCCTCATCACTCACTTGGCAGCCGAAGATCCCTGCCCCTCAACCTTCTCGCGCCTCACAAAGCGAATTTGGATGGTGGCCAGGAAGAGAAGAGAAAATCAAACGCGAGCGGGCCCTGTGAAGTCAATCGATCGATGACGAATCAATAGGAAGATGTTGGGAAAGCTACTGCAGACGAGGAATCGCGGTGAAGCTATTCCGGAAGAGCTTCTTGGCTCTGCGTACGCGCTATGCACGGATTTCCCAGCGGCACTGAACACCTGGGCAGCCAGGCAGGTCGTGAATTTAATCGAACCTGACCCACGCCTGTCGTTAAAACACGAGCAGAGTTTTCAGGAAAAAATTAAGTTTTGCTCTTCCAGCAAGAAATAGTTTGTCCTGTTTCATAGCTCAGATTCGTTTGTTATGCCAATTAAAACTGTGCATTCTAGCATTAGTTATTAAATGTTTGGAGGGGAGGAGAAGACTTATTTCACAATGAAAACTATGAAAAAATAAAACCACTTTTTTCACACCGGAGATTCTTTACTGCAGGGAAATCCGCTGGACTGCAGATCCCGGATGATGCTATTCTCTAAAAGATTTCTATGGGGAAAACATTAATCTGCAACAAAAGCATATTTGCATGGGTAAGATGTGAATTTTATGCTCATATTTTATAATTCTGGGTCTACCAGCAGAGAAGACTCGTGATTTTCCCATATGGAGACGTGCTCGTGTATACGTGCCTCTCTCTATACACATTATACGCGTAGAGGACGTTAAAGGACAAATAATTACTCCCTACCGCATCAAAATTCAACCCTTCCATCAGCATAATTTAATTCTGAGCTACACAACATCATTCAGACAACCATCCAAGTCATGATTTAAAGACTTCGAGCGATGGAGAAGCCATCGTACCCCGAGGTAAATTATCCCAACGGTTAATTGCATTCATTGTTGAAATTGCGCACATTTATTTTCTCCCTCGCTTCATCTCGCTTTGACTTCCAATCTGTGACTCTTGACCCTTTAACCCCAAGAAGTTGTCTGAGATGACAAACACGGCACAGATGAGCACCAGATCCAAGCAGGAAGACAAAATAGTCAGAATACGGCAAAAAATAATCGTCCGTGGGTTTGGTAAAACATCGGAATAAATATGATCAAAATGGTTGGTTGGGTTTGAGGGTTTTTTTCCCCTTTTTTATGGGGAATTTAGGAATTATTTTGTCTTTCTAAGTGATTCAATGTCATCTCGTTACTGGAACTGAAATATCTTTCAATGTTTTCACTAAAGCTTCTCTTTAAAATCCCAAATCATGAAATCAGAAAGAAGGTTGGGCCAATTCCCCTGCCCCGGGTAATGCTGATCCCTGTCCAGATACAGAATCATAAAATCATGGAATGGTTTGGGTGGGAAGGGACCTTCAAAGCCCATCCAGTCCAACCCCCCTGCAAGGAGCAGGGACATCTCCAACCAGATCAGGTTGCTCACAGCCCCGGCCAACCTGGCCTGGAATGTTTCCAGGGATGGGGCATCCACCACCTCTCTGGGCAACTGTTCCGGTGCTCCACCACCCTCATATATTGCTAATTCATCAGCGCCAACGACGATTTGGCCCGGAGGGTCACAGAACTACTTCTAAAGAACGTTTTTGGTTCGGTTTTTTTTTTTTTTTTTGCCCCAGGTGCAGAACAGATTGCACCGTACGGCAACATTTCCCCAGGATTTCCCAGGATGGGAATTCACCAGCTCCCTTAGCGGCACATTTAACTTTCTCTTGCATCCTCAACATACAATATTTTTTTTTTTTTTTTGGAACAAAGTGGGAAGGTTTCCAAGGAGTCTGTAAAACATATGTTTGTTTGCCCAGTAGTATTACCCTGCCTGCTTGGATCCTGGATGTGAGGAAGAGCTTTTGTCTAAAACGGGGAAAAAAAAAAATTCCCTTCTGTCACCACGAGGAAGTTTGTCGTGGGTGGCTGATTAACAGGTTTTTTTCAAAGCCCTTTTAGTTAAAAATATTGGCAATACCACCTTTGCGCTGCGTGGTTCCTGGTAACGAGGTATTTTAGAAATAAGGAGAAAAGGATGGATTTGCTACGAAAAATTATAGCTAGCAAAACCACAAGGACTTTTATCAGCCGCCGTAAAGGAAATAGGTGTAGGATCAGGTTTGGAGCACCTCCAAATTTACTGTTTGGCCCTTCAGGCTTTTCTGTTTCTTTTTTAGGACGCTCTATTGTACCGTCTGTAGGGCAAATACCAAGAACGGTGCGATAGCGTACGGTGCGTAGGAGAGAATAAATGATTGCAGAACGTTTCCCGGTGAGGTTTTCGTACTAATTACCACTTCTCTTATTCTTTTTTTTTCTTTGTTTTCTCCAACTACATTGTTCCAGGATAATGAAATTTTCTCTTGCAAAAGTCGCCCTGACAGTTTCTTTTGAAACAACGCAGGAAAAATATGTATTTGAAAGCTATAATTATCCAGAATTGATGCACGCAACAAAAAGTTCAGTTTCATTTCCCTGCGAGTCAACTTTCAGCGCCCTAGGTGGAAAGTATTATTAGATAATTTACTTGAAAAATATTTTTTTTTTAAAGAAGGCAGAGTCCCCAGTAACAAAACTACCTTCATACATACCTTCATAGGAGGGCCACGCAGATGAGAGGGCTGGAGCAGCTCTGCTGTGAGGCCAGGCTGAGAGAGCTGGGGCTGTTCAGCCTGGAGAAGAGGAGGCTCTGGGGAGACCTTTTAGGCTGAGGGTGGTGGAGCACTGGCCCAGGTTGCCCAGAGAGGTGGTGGATGCCCCATCCCTGGAAACATTCCAGGCCAGGTTGGCCGGGGCTCTGAGCAACCTGATGTGGTTGGAGATGTCCCTGCTCCTTGCAGGGGGGTTGGACTGGGTGGGCTTTGAAGCTCCCTTCCAACCCAATGTGCCCGCTATCACTCCGATGGGACCCACAGGGTTCTAGGATTGTATTTGAACAACGGGAAACCATCAGGAGAGCTGGCAAAAAAGCTGTGCTCACCTTGTTCGAGGCTATTGCAGACATTTCAACAATATCATTTCTTGATATAATAACGTGCTCTCAGCCGGTTGTTCTTACTTGAGCTGCTGGGGATAGATGTTATTTTCTTCATCTGCCTAAAGAAATTCTTTTAAATCAGACAATAAGGCAAAATTTGACCGGTGTTTGGGTACTTCCAGATTAATTATGGGTCCGAATCCCAACAGCTTTGGGGCAGAGCTTTTTTAGCACGGACACAAATTCCCACTTTCACGTGTAGCATAGGCTGGGACTTTCATACTCCAGCACGTTTTCCTTTTAATTCTTTTAAGAGCAAATGAGAACGGATGCCTCGGTTCCCTGACAGCAACGAGGGATTCCAAGGTGAACACGGCATAAAACCAACTGCTTTTAGCACGGATTTCAATTCATGAGCGACACGAAAGATGGATAATCTCGTTTATTAGCTAACTCCACCCACTCAGAGTTTGTTCCAAGACACAGATTTACATTCTCGGCAAACGCCGCATAATTTCAGGCAGATCTCTGTTTGCTGTCTGTTCCCTTCTTCCAGCACGCGCTGAAGAAGGAAAGGTTAATGCCAGAGGTCACCGCCAACTAAATAGAAAAATAGATTGAGTAACACTTTAATATATTGAATCCAGTAGAAGACAGCGGAGTAACACGTATGCATTAACTACTCTTGGGATAACACCCTCAGACACCAAGCTAGACGATGATTTCTCTTTGCTGCAGTCTTATTCCAGTCCCTGATGCTTCAGGCCAGGCAGTCACTGTCCTTGGACTTGCGCACAGAGTTTTGCTCTATTTTCCTTCCCAATCTTGTCAAAGAAGTGAAGAGATATGGGTAGGCAAGTCATAAATTTACTTTCCTCTCTACCAGCAGCGGCAGGATCTATAAATTACCGTGTTCCTCCTTGTTGAGTGGAGCGCTTCACTATCCATTGCCCTTGCCGGGGCTGAGAAGATGGGACTCCAGTGAAGACAGATGATAATTGACACTGGTGAGGATGGAAAGAACAGTTGGCAGCTTTGGACCTTGAAGTCCAACACTCAGAGTCCCAGCTGAACTTCTAAAACAGCTGCCCTACTTGGAGGAACGAGGATCGCTCTGCTACTGCCATCCAAACCAGCAGCTGAGGGGTCAGCAAGAGACAGTCCACTCAACACCAAACCAAAGAGGTCTTGCAACACAACCTGCCCATAGCAAAGGATGTATTCTGCACGAGGGTCCAGCAGAGACACACCAGTGGGATAGAGTGCACCCTCAGCAAGTTCACCAATGACACCAAGCTGTGCGGTGCCATCGACAAGCTGGAGGGGAGGGATGCCATCCAGAGGGATCTGGACAGGCTGGAGAGGTGGGCCCGTGCCAACCTCATGAAGTTCAACCAGGCCAAGGGCAAGGTCCTGCACCTGGGTCAGGGCAACCCCAGGCACAAATCAGGCTGGGTGGGGAATGGATGGACACCAGCCCTGAGGAGAAGGACTTGGGAGTGCTGGTGGGTGAGAAGCTCAACATGAGCCGGCAATGCACCCTTGCGGCCCAGAAGGCCAACGGCATCCTGGGCTGCATCCCCAGCAGTGTGGGCAGCAGTCGAGGGAGGGGATTCTGCCCCTCTGCTCCGCTCTGCTGAGACCTCACCTGCAGCGCTGCGTCCAGTTCTGGGGCCCCCAACATCAGAAGGACGTGGAGCTGTTGGAGAGGGGCCAGAGGAGGCCAGGAAGATGACCAGAGGGCTGGAGCAGCTCTGCTGTGAGGCCAGGCTGAGAGAGCTGGGGCTGTTCAGCCTGGAGAAGAGGAGGCTCCAGGGAGACCTGAGAGCGGCCTTCCAGTGCCTCAGGGGGAAGTACAGGAAAGACGTGGAGGATATACTTTTCATTTGGTGCATCACTTGCCTAAAAACGTACAGATTAAGAGCTCTAATGCACGGTCTGGAGATGAACATACAAAAAACCCTTTCATTTCAGGATTAATATCATGCCAGGCTGATCGTCTGTGATGTATTCATAGACATAAACCAAAACCAACAAAAAAAAAAGCCTTTTAGAATCCCTTCATTTCAGAAAAAGGTGGGGTTTTTTTCTTCATTTCATTTTGCTTTATTTTGCTGATTTTTGTATGCATGACTATGCATTTTTATATGCGCACCTCTATATGGCAGTGGAGAAGCAAGGATTCCTACCAAAAAAGAAAACCTGTTTGTGGGTTCCTACTCTCCAGTCTGTGCCGTGAGGTGCTGAACGTGAGATGCATTTGTTAGATACAAATTCCAACCAAGTTAGGAGCCAAATTTGGGAGGGTTGAGGCAGCTCTCTAAAACACACTGAATTCCTCTGGCTTCCTCTGGTGGTGGATGCCCCATCCCTGGAAACATTCCAGGCCAGGTTGGCCGGGGCTCTGAGCAACCTGATGTGGTTGGAGATGTCCCTGCTCCTTGCAGGGGGGTTGGACTGGGTGGGCTTTGAAGGTCCCTTCCCACCCAAATCCTTCTGTGATTCTATGATTCTTTTGAAAAAAAAAAATCATTTTCTCAGTATGGCTGCTCCAAAAACTTTAAATCAAAGCGCTCTAAAGCCTGTGATTTACCCAGCAGACACCATCTTACCGACTATTCGACATTAATCATTAATCATTAATTCACATTTGTGCGTATTTTTGTGTATCTAGCATAAAAAAAAAAACAGAGTTAACTTTAAAAAACATTGGACACAAGTCATCGGCACCTCTTGACTTTTCTAACAGGCCAAGTTTTCCTTTACTTTCGTCCCATACGGGATTTAAAATTGCGTCTTAGTTTATTTTTTTTTTTTAAGAAGGATGAAAAATTGCACAGGTGGATGCCCTGTGGACCACTGGAGTATTGGTTTTTCCATGCTTGCGCGTGGATGTTTCTATAATACCCCAAGCTAATGCAAATTATTAATTGCCCGTTCTCCGTTTTACGTGCCCACGTCTGGCAGGCCAAAGGTCACGGTAAAAGCATCAAGCGAAAAAAGGATGAAAGGTGTTGATTCGCACTCAGAATTGAACAGGCTGCTGATCGGTGCGACCGGAATACCTCATAAAGACGATAATGATTCTTCCCCCTCCTTTTCCATCTTCATAAACGAGCTCGGTTCCATCAGGTTGCACGAAGGGCTCGAAGAACAATGAACAAACGTAATCAAAATTCCAATACGGTTGCGTTAAGACTGAAATGAACGGTGACATAGCGTGCTCAACGTCTATGCCTTCTGCCCTGGAGTGAAGAAAAAGACGCATCTTTCTTCAAAAACTGGAGAGGAAGGGCAATTAACCTGAGGCTTTTAATGACCAGACTTGATGCCCAGTCCAACAAACTGGAGCTGGATATCTGCCATGTGTTGCTGTCGCCAGGTCACCGTGGTCCAACTTTCTGGCTTACGAATTTCCACGGAGAAACCAACGTGTTATTTTCCAAAGCAGATATTAGTTGGAGTTTCTGCTTTACATCCTCTTCTAATCACAAGCTGAATTAATCACCAATTTGCCTCAGCGCATTCCTTCTGTGAAGCCGTATTTTTCGTCACTGAAGGCAAATTCACCCCACAGCACAGAAATCAGTGTTGAACCCTGCGCTGTTTATAAGTGCAAGCTGCACTTTTCCTTCTCCGTTATCATTCCTACCTGCAAAGGACTGTGAGGAAAGGACTCTGAGGGACGTAGCTTCCGAGGGACGTTGCCTCCAAGCACCTCTCAAAAGAACCGGAGGAGGCAACGCTGGCAAGTTTGGTCTTGACACTGCTCCTCTGCAGTCTTCAGGGAGGGTCTACGCCTGCCCGGTGCATAGGAGCAGAGCTTCTAGAGATGTTTGTGCTTCTACACTCTTACTCAACCTCGTGCTTTAACCGTCACACAACTTTCAAGGTTGTCCCACGGGAAGCTGCGACTATTTTTGAAGCGGTTGGCCTCAATACATCAACACTGAGAAGCCCATCTGAGAGACAAGCCTTGGGCTCTCACCTTCCACCTGCCATCTCGGAAACATCCCGGGTAAGGCTGAGGTTGCGACCATCGACAGGACGGCGCCCAGCTATTCGCCCCACCTGCTCTTTACACCACTGCATTATGGTCAAAGATCGCTCTTGCAGCTGGCCCTGAACGTTCATCATCCACCGACCTCTCAACACCGCCACAGCTCCGCGTGCTGGGAATCCTTCCCCAGGCTCTGGAGCCTCTTCGAACGCTGACAAAATGCAATCAAGTCTCTTTTTCCGTCGAGGTGGCTCCTGGAGCCTCTCTTCCCGGCCTCGCCAAGCCTTGCAACGCCGCCTTTACGCTCCGGTGATATTGTGAATATCCTGCTTTAAACCCACCGCCCAGCGCTGGCCGTAATACTTCACACGAGGTTTTACAAAGGCTTTGGATAACGAAACCATTCTCTCTCCTGATTTTTAACTAATCCTCTTGCTTATTCACCATTAAGACCTGATTAGCTTCCCTTGCATCTGCCACACGCTTGGATCTTTATCTTCTAATTATCACGGTTTTATCCCTCCGTCTCCTTCCTTTGCTGGTTGTGCACATCTGTTACGCAAAGCACATTCTTCTTTTTCCTTCCAGCTGCCTCACCTCACCTGTCCATGCGTTGCAATTTCTAGGACTGCGTCCCGGCTCTAAGGTTCTTCTTAAAAATGCGTTCGCTTGCCAGGATAAAAGCGTTTGAAACATGAAGTCGTCAATGCCGCTTCGTCTTCCTGAGTCTGCGCGCAGCCTACGACAATAATTCACTCCCTTCAGCACCACCTCACTTATCCTGAACGTTTGTTGACTTCAAAGCTTAAATATGGTGATTTAAAGGTCAACGCTCTTAGCGAGTCACTTAACCATAATTTTAGCAGAATTTATTCTGTTAACGTACTACTTTTCCAGCTCAAATTGCCTCCCTAGAGGTCAGAAACCCCATCTGTCTCTACCCTTCCGAAACCTCCAGCTGCGATTTCGCAGTGATAAATTGTCCACACAAACATTTTTTTTTGGCGGATTGAGAAAGCTGAAGCGATCAGCGCAGTAAAACAAATACGATTGAAAGGTCTACAGCACTGATTATGTCATCCAGTTGTCTATTTGGTTCATTAAAAAAAAAAAAACAAATATGTTTATAGATAAATAAACCCTACAATTTTCATTTGCTAGCGAGCGGCAGAGCTCAGGCTCCTTGGGTTTTCCATTATCATTGCCTGAAGGGATTGGTGTCATCACCAGGGGTGACCTCTTCCACGCTGCCGCCCGTAGAGCTTCGTTTGGTGACCCTGGATGTCAGGCCAGTAACCGCTAACTGAATTATAGTCTGTGTTTCTGAAAAATATGTGATATTCAAGTGAAGACGTTGGGAAACGGATACTCTGGAAGCAGATAAGTTATTCTAATGGCTAATTACCCTCGCTATTAAAAATGTGGGCCTTATTTCCAGTTTCCATCTCGTTTACAATCCAACTTTGTATCCTCTGTGCGAAACAGAAGTCTTTTTTGGTTAAATATGCACATAAATACGCGTATATGCACATACAACCCTTAAAAATAAAAGAGAAAACAGGCTCACAGACACTGTGAATACAAAAAATTGTGTAGCTGACACGTCTCAAACACTGGAAACTGCCCATCTGGATGGAAAATGGTCCCAGCTGAGGGAGCTCTGAAGCCAGGACTCTGCCCAGTCCCATTGCTAAGGCTGCCTGTAAAACCATCAGGCCAACGACCACCCACGCGGTGTGGATCCGTGAAAAATTATTAAATTATTAGCTGTACATCCTTCACGTGTTAACTCATTTATTCCCTCAAACGGCAGCATCAGATTACTCAGACAAGACTTATTTTGAGGAACTCCCCGGCAGGACGGGGTTGTCACCGCTCGTTTCCCGCTCAGAAACACATTGCCAGTTCTCCAGGAGCTCATTCAGCGCTGTCAAGCCAAATAACGAACATCGGCTTTCGGTCGCCACTGTTGGGCCTTGACGTTAGCTGAAGCCGTGCAGAAGCCAGCTGTGAGGGCCACAGCTCAGGTGACACCGCTGACCAGCTTGTTTGCTGGTGGCTACAGACTTGGGCTGACCACCTCCTCCCGTCGCTCTCTGGTGAAATTGTACAGGTGAAACATAAAACAGAAAATAGAAATCACTCAATGACCGGAGATAAAAGACTCCCGGCAACTAACGATGAGGATTTCGGCCACCATCAGGAATGACCAGCATATAAACTCACGGGCCAACGTAGCTCCAGGTCACCTCTGGACATCAATTCAAGACAAACCCATCGACAGTTCTCCGGCACAGCTGTAGACGGGGCATTGCTCACCCCATCGACCTCTGTTTTTAAGGAGGTTCCGTAAGGCTCTCGGCTAAACTGCACTTTGACATTTATTGTCTCCAACCACACGCGCCAGTAGTCTCCGACAAAGTCTGCCTTTGACAAAACATTTACGGAATCGGTCAACGGCAACAGAAGTGAATCACCCATGCAGAAAGACCTGGTGACCTGGGCACAGACGCTTTAACACTAGATGACCTTTAAAGGTCCCGTCCAACCCAATGGCCCAACACAAAGTCATCTTCCACAAATCCAACCCAATACCGCAGGATACGGTCGCGTAGCAGAATTGTCCCCCCTGCAAATCAGCTCTTCTAGAAGGACCTGGTAGAACATTGGAACAGGTTGTCCAGAGAGGTGGTGGATGCCCCATCCCTGGAAACATTCAAGGCCAGGTTGGACGGGGCTCTGAGCAACCTGATCTGGTTGGAGATGTCCCTGCTCCTTGCAGGGGGATTGGAACTGGATGATCTTGATGGTTCCTTCCAACCCAAACCATTCCATGATTCTGTCACCTAGGGAGGTGTCACGGTGGATAATCCATTAAATGAGAGCTCTCTGTACAACGCTGGAGTGAATGACAAAAGAAATAATGAAGAAGAACAGCAAAACTCAATAATCTTGGAGGAGGAGAAACGACATTACCTTTGGGAATGGCTCTGAGGGTAACACCACTGTGTCCTACCCTGCGCTACCAGTCAGGACGGGTGCGGGCAAACTGGCGAGGATGCAAACAAAAAGCCTGAAGGCTAATTAGAGGAAAAAAAAAAAAAGCTGTAATATCCTAGCTTGTCAGAAAGAGGATTAAAGGGGAAATAAGGATAACCACAGAGGACTCAAAATTAATAGAGGACTTCTCAGTTTAGCGTGCAATATGTTGTGACAAGAACCAGCAACTGGAAGGTCTGACCACAAAAGGAAATCCGACCTAAAATACGGTACAAGTTTGCAAGAGTGACAGTAGCGTAACCATGGGACCAGGCTAGCAAGGGCTGTGGTGGGTTCTCTAGTGACATCGTTGGCGTGGGTACTTTCTATTTTGGGAGCATCATCTTTCCATCTCAGCACACCTACTGAACCGGAAGGAAAAATAACACCGCAGCCATTTCGTGCTCCATCCC
Source organism: Ardeotis arabs (assembly GCA_011801015.1). Lineage (NCBI taxonomy): Eukaryota > Metazoa > Chordata > Aves > Otidiformes > Otididae > Ardeotis > Ardeotis arabs. The sequence continues at coordinate 62,580 of JAAGAY010146003.1, forward strand.
GCCCAAGGAGCCAGACCAAATAGTCGCAGCGATGCCGCAACACCATCACCCATCACCTCACCCCCAGGAAAATTTGGTCCGTAACCCAAGCACTTCAAGGCTTACTCATGAAAAGAAGAGTTTAAAGTTCTTTTTTTTTTTTCAAAAGAAACAAGGAAAATGTTCTTCTGGTTTTGTCTTTCGTAGAAACGAAACACTTCTGAAGCAGAAAGCGAGGCCCACAGCAACGCAGCACAGAGCAGAGCTGATCCTACGTGGAGGCAAGAGGAAATCTTCCTGTGCCTGTGACACCGCTAACAGGACATCAGTCCATCCGGAAGAACTATTTGATTTATAGAGATAACTCCTTAGAGAAAATAAATCAGAGTAATTTCTCACCCTCTTCATTTCCTAAGCGTACATCGTAACGGTGTATCATCTTCACCCATTAAGAAGCAGTCTGAGATCCAAAACTGATTTTATTACAGGATTTATGTCTTTAATTTCAATACAAGGAGAATAAATGCCTCTGAAGGAAGTTTTTGACCCTATAAGGAGATGCTATCACAGTAAAAGATCGGAACTGGCCCTGCCAAGCGTGCCTAAGTCCACGTGTCTCAACGTGGTGGGTTAACCCACCCACAGCAAGCGTGATCCCAGACCAGGACAGAAAGAGAAAAACCTGTAAATTCAAAAAAGAAAAAGAGAAAAAGCCCCCCCCACACATTGCATTTAGCAGGGATTAATTCGGCTAAAGGGCAGAAACACGGCTCCCCAGTAAACAGCCCCTCACTCCCACTCTCGCTCCCTCCCCAGTTACTGAAATATGCTGCAAACTGTGCTGGTTTGGGTTTTTTTTCACCAAAAAAACTTTGTTTCATCTGCATCTTTGTCCCTGCTGCATCCAAAGGGGATCTTTTATACTCACTAGCCTTGCTGCGCTAGGTAGGTAATAGTCCTAGCTTTTTTTTAAAACCCTACAAATTAGGAAATGCTTTCAGATCCAGTAGGATTTTTTTTTTTGCTTGATTCTTTCTCCCCTTGTTTGTATCAAATTCCCGAATCCTCACAGTCCTCAGATGGCCAAGAGAGACTTTTTTCCATAAGGTAAATTCTTAAAAAAAAGCATATATTAAAAAAAAAAAATCCCAAAAACCAGCACACAAAGACTTTTAGTCGTATGTTATTGGGGAAAAGAGATCACCGCTACCCTCAACGAGCCTTAGACTGTAATTCTTCCCGGAGAAGGGTTTGCCCTCTCTCCCTCTCAGTGTCCCTGCTCTAATTTAACGGAATTTTCAAGAAAAAGACTCATTATTTTAAAGAGTTTCTCACCTGGACGCTCCAGTGTGGTTTGCACCACACAAAGCAGGGCACAAGCAATAATTTTTTCCGTCGGAAAATAAAAATAGCGTGAGACCCAGAGGAAGTTTGAGAGGAGCCACCAGGAACTTCAGTGTCTGCCACCAAATATCCAGTTTCCATTTAGATACGCTGAGAAATGTCGCTTTGAAGAGGTGATCCCACCACTCATCACCGTCGCCGAGGTGTTGATTTGGTAACATGCTTGGGCATGTGCTGAACTTTAACACAAGAGCCACCAGTGACGCGGCACGTATGCTCTGAGTCTGTACCGAATCTCTTCGCCCGCCTCCTCCGTAGCTCCCTGACGTTTCGAAGAGCATTGCAATTAATTTTATAGAATCATGGAATGGTTTGGGTGGGAAGGGACCTTCAAAGGTCATCCAGTCCAACCCCCCTGCAAGGTGCAGGGACATCTCCAACCAGAGCAGGTTGCTCACAGCCCCGGCCAACCTGGCCTGGAATGTTTCCAGGGATGGGGCATCCACCAGCTATCTGGGCAACCTGGGCCAGTGTCCCACCACCCTCAGTGTATTTCTCATGTTCTTAATGTATAACCGGTTGGATTTCTCAGATTACAGCACTCTGAGAACATAGAGTGTCTCTGTCTTACGTGATGGACTCCTAAGAGAGTTTCTGTCTCCAAAAGCTGGTCTAAACTAGGCAAGGTAGACGTGGAGATACCTCCCCACCATCACCTCATGAGCAGAATCGAGTCACCGCAGAGCTGCAGACTCCTCCAGTGGAGGCGGAGCAGGAGGAGAAAGGACAACGCAGGAGACAACAAAGAGTCAGGTCTTTTTGCTTTGGCCAAACAGCGTCCAGACGCAGTGGATTTACTAAAGAGTGAGAAGTTAAAACCACCGTTGGGCTCTCCTAGACCGAAGCCTAACTCATCTACACCCCAGCGTGAATGAGAGCAATCAGAAAGTTAATCAGATTCATGGCCGGATGCTGTAGCCCCAAGGAAGCATGCTGGCAAGAGGATTGCTGCCAAGTCCTGTTTTCCCCCTCTGCTAGAAAGCTGCTTTGGCAACATTGTGCTTTCAAGATCCTCTTCGCACAAAGGTAATTTTCAAGAGCCACTTAAACATATTTTTGGCTGCTCCGTGCTGTCAGACCAGCGCTAAGCAGCCGGAGTACACCAAAAATCAGCACGTGTCACAAGAAGCTGTTGGCTGGTGTTCAGTCCTGGACTGCGCGGAGCAGGACGCAAGCCAGCAGATACAACAGCAGGTTGACACACAGGGCTACGTCTGCAGCGGTCCATCAACCAAGGTCACAGCAGGGGCTCGGATGCCGACCCGCAGTCACCAGGACAGTTCAGCTTTTTGCCTGATTCCTGGAAACGCTTTGGCCTGAGGAAACAATCAACAAGCAGTGCCCTGGCAACATCTGAAGGACAGAAGAAACCAAGGGCTGTTCCCATGGGCCATGTTGGGCCATTTGCCCCCAGGATGAAAGAAACGGGCTCTGCCAGCAGCCTGGGCTATGAAGGCTACATTTCCAGTTTTGCTGCTCGTCTTTAGACTTCAGTTCGGTCTCTCTCTCATTCTTCTGCTCTCCTACGCGTAGTCTTCCATTTTGGACTGTAAGTCTGTTGTGAACAGCTGGGAGAAGCATCTTTCCTCACCCCAGCACACTTCTGGATGAAGACCCCATGATTTTGCAGATGAAGAACACAGTTACCAAACTGCATATGCTCAAATTTAAATTTGAGCAATGGGCGGCTAGCACTTCCACGCACGCACGCGAACACTGTTGATTTCCTTGGAACTACGTTGCAGGAATCTGGCCTAAAGAATCTGTTAAAGAACGAGGTTCACCTCCTCTTTGTACTTGCACTGATTGCTAGGCCGTGGACATGTGTACTTAGAGTTGGGGTTTTTACAGTCGTTTGGAGACTCCTTGGCTTCTTAGCAGCTGGTGAAGAAGCTGCAGCACAGGCACAAGTAAAATGACCAAGCTAGAGAATCACAGCATCACAGAATCATGGAATGGTTTGGGTGGAAAGGGACCTTCAAAGCCCATCCAGTCCAACCCCCCTGCAAGGAGCAGGGACATCTCCAACCACATCAGGTTGCTCAGAGCCCCGGCCAACCTGGCCTGGAATGTTTCCAGGGATGGGGCATCCACCGCCTCTCTGGGCAACCTGGGCCAGCGTTCCACCACCCTCAGCGTAAACAATTTTTTCCTAATATCCAATCTGAATCTTCCTAATGGTTTTGAAACCATGACCCCTCGTCCTATCCCAACAGGCCCTACTAAAGAGTTTCTCCCCAGCTTTCTTCTCAGCCCCCTTTAGGCACTGAAAGGCCGCTCTAAGGTCTCCCCGGAGCCTCCTCTTCTCCAGGCTGAACAGCCCCAGCTCTCTCAGCCTGGCCTCACAGCAGAGCTGCTCCAGCCCTCTCATCATCTGCGTGGCCTCCTCTTGACCTGCTCCAACAACTCCACGTCCTTCTGATGCTGGGGGCTCCAGAGCTGGACGCAGCGCTGCAGGGGGGGTCTCACCAGAGCGGAGCAGAGGGGCAGAATCCCCTCCCTCGACTGCTGCCCACGCTGCTGGGGGTGCAGCCCAGGATGGGGGTGGCCTTCCAGGCTGCAAGCGCACATCACCAGCTCATCCTATACAGGATGACAAAGGAGTTAGAGGAAACCAAAGATGGCAGTGCCCCAGGAACACGAGCTGGAGGAACAGAGTACACAGATGCAGCGGCTCCTCACTTACAGCAGCTTAAGTGACTTAAAGTCAGCAGAAACTGAGGCCTGGCCCCCCGATTGCCCCCCGTAACTGCTGAACCATCTTCTCTTTCTGCTTCTTTTCCATTTTTTTTGCAGACTGTATCTTACCAGCTGGAAAATATCAACCCAGTGGGACACAGATTGCCTGTGAGGCAATTTGGATAGCTGCTAAATTAACTGGAGGAGAAAGCCTGCAATGTATCTTCCCTCCAGTGGTAGAGCAGGACGTTTTGCTTTCAAAAGAGGTACAACACACATGCACGATTCGGATAAATCACAGCTGTCTCAAAGTGATCCACTGCTCGCGTGTTGAGAAACCCTGGAACTGCGGGCGCTGCCCGGATAAAAGGAACCAGCTGTCTCCTACCTTTCCAGGATAAAACAAGAAGACAAATAACCTCCGCACGCTGAAAACAGCGTAGGCATGCAGCGTTCTGCCTGAGCATCGCTTGATGGGCTCCTGAAATCCCAGCTCCCTGTTCTTATCGCTGCGCTTGAACCCTGATAAGTCCACGACCAGACCTGGCAGGGCAGAGCAATAGAAAAGGAGAGTTCAGGTGAATCATAAAAATCATTCTACTACGAACGCCGGGACTGTCAATACTACTTTATGAATTTCAGTTCCCTGGCTCCCCTTCTCCAGACTATTTCTGTAGCGCTCTGTCAAGAAACAGGGCACGGCAGTCAGCGGGGGAATGGTTATTGCGTAAGAAACGTTCCCCCACGGATAAACCCATACGATATCACTTTGCCTTCACCTTCAATCTAAACGTTCCCTTCGATTTCCTGCCATTTCTGTTGCGGAGACTGCAGATCATAGAATCATAGATGGTTTGGGTTGGAAGGGACCTTCAAAGCCCACCCAGTCCAACCCCCCGGCAAGGAGCAGGGACATCTCCAACCAGACCAGGTTGCTCACAGCCCCGTCCAACCTGGCCTGGAATGTTTCCAGGGATGGGGCATCCACCACCTCTCTGGGCAACCTGGGACAGTGCTCCACCACCCTCAGCGTAAAAAAAAAATTCCTAATATCCAATCTGAATCTACCTCCCTCTATTTTGAAACCATCACCCCTCGTCCTGTCACACCAGGCCCTACTGAAGAGTCTCTCCCCATCTTCCCTGGAGCCCCCTTTAGGCACTGGGAGCCGCTCTCAGGTCTCCCCGGAGCCTCCTCTTCTCCAGGCTGAGCAGCCCCAGCTCTCTCAGCCTGGCCTCACAGCAGAGCTGCTCCAGCCCTCTCAGCATCTTCGTTGTCTCCTCTGGACCCTCTCCAACAGCTCCACGTCCTTCTGATGTTGGGGGCTCCAGAGCTGGACGCAGTGCTGCAGGTGGGGTCTCACCACAGCGGAACAGAGGGGCAGAATCCCCTCCCTTGACCTGCTGGTCACACTCCTCTTGATGCAGCCAAGGAACAGACAGATACCTACATCCAGAGCTCATCATTCCTCCTTACACAAATCTCCTTCCCAACAGCTCCATTCCCTTTATAGTTCCACAAAAACTTCAAGAAAGAAATCCCTCTTCCATCTCACCCAAGAGAATTCAGAAAGGATCCGCTTGTAAGAAGTCCATGACACCACTGCAAGCTGAACCGAAGGGGTCTGTCCGATCTCTGGGTTGTCTCAGCACAACTCAAACGCAGAAATATGCTCAATCCAGCGGTGGGGATGACTTCTGGAAGCAGCAATAGATAACTTTCCACCCTTCTGTTAAAACCATATGGTGTCACGTTAGCTGGATCACAGGACTTGCTGCAATAATCCTTGGCATATCTTGCATCCAACCACGTCAGATCCTGGATTCTTTACAAATCCCTTAAAGTTTGCCAAATTTACGGCATGGAGTCCCCCCTAAGGGAGAACTTCTGCATCTCTGAGTCTGGCAACGAGTCTTAAGCCTCCAAGCATAAGGATGGAGCCTCGCAAATTTTATCCTCCCTAAGCTGCTGGTATTACTCACGTGAAAAATTTCTCTGTTGCCATCCGGTCTGTTTTCAATCCAAACACTGTTTGTTATCCGATTACTTTCGAAAGAGAGCGAACAAAACGTGTGGAGGGCAGGATGTACTGGGATTCAGTGATGGTGAAAAAAGTGGGACTGGGACGCGAGTTCTCCGTGCTCTGCGAGCAGAGACGGTGCAGGAGATACCCCGTGAGAGGCCAGCTGCCATCGTTTGAGTTATGACACAGATGAATTAGTAGCATTGATTTCAGACGTTACCACGACCATAGGGAGTGTCTAAGAAAGGGAGCAGGGACCTTTGCGTGCTTTCAGGATAATACAGTTACTATCCTTCAACATCAAAGTCACCAGCTTTTTTTTTTTTCTCTCTATACAGGGAACAGATAATACCATCAAAGCCTAAAATATTGTCAAAAGTATTGCTCTGGGGCTGGTTCATAAGCAATGCACCACAATACCAAATGAAATATGTGTATAAATATAAAAAAAATAATGTTTCCAGAAGATCAAGACTAGAAGAAAATGAATATATACTCTCAGCAGAGGGTAGCTCCAATGACAGCTAAAGGACAGCAAGAGCTTGAATTATCAGGAGCGAAGTTGCAGAGGAGTTTTATTACTCTTCGAATTTCTGATCAGTGTCAGAAGAGAATTTGCTTCCACACAGACGGCGCTAAGACAGGATTAGGATGCATGCTGCAGAGAAGATGGGTATTTAGGAAAATAATTTTTACAATGAGGGTGGTGGAACAGTGGCCCAGGTTGCCCAGAGAGGTGGTGGATGCCCCATCCCTGGAAACATTCCAGGCCAGGTTGGCCGGGGCTGTGAGCAACCTGATCTGGTTGGAGATGTCCCTGCTCCTTGCAGGGGGGTTGGACTGGATGGCCTTGAAGGTCCCTTCCAACCCAAACCATTCCGTGATTCTATGATTTGCAGATCACGATGCCGGCATGGGAAACGGGCGTTTTCTCCTGAGGCTCTGTGCGTGAGAGAGGCAGGGAACCAACCTGTAGAAGCGAAAGGCCAGGTTGCACTGAGCAACACCCAGTGAGTCATTGACTCCTGAAAGGCTGGGAGGAGAAAAAAAAAAAAAAAACACCTCTTTCTCACCAGAGTGTTAAACTCTTTTTTGCAAATTTTTAATGACATTTTTAATTACCATGGCCATATTCCCTACGTAGCACGCTGAGGCTCTGACTTCCTTTTGAGATTGCTTCGTTTCTCCGGACAGAAACTAATCAAACAGCTGCCTTGTGATCTCAAGAGCTAAGAACGTATCATAATTGTTTTGGAAGAAAAAAAAAAAAAAATCCATTTCGCAATGTACAGACCCATTTTGGCAGAACACTTGTACCTATTTCTTGCATTTTCCCCCATCCTTTTTCCTTCTACGAGCGAGAACCTTGCAACCTTGTTTGGGCAAAGTCCATCTGCTCCCGTACCTGAAAGTGCCGTAATCCTCTTTCTGTGACATCGCTGTAATTTTTTTTTCCCCCGCTACTGTCATACCAAAAGCAGGATTATTACTTCAGGTGGGGGAAATAAGCGGCAAGAGCAGATGGGCCCTTACGGAACAAAGATCGCAAAGATCCTCTTCTCATGCAAATGTACCGACAAACTAAAGAACAACCGGGGAGAAATGAAGAGAATGAGACGATTCCAGCCCAGCATAATCTGGATGACAGCATAACGTTTCTCAACCCATCTGGAGGGGTAAAACAGAATCTGATGGGAACAAAGTCAGAGAAAAATTTTCATGGGGATTAAAGCAGAAAGCAGGGGGAAACGGTCAGAAGTAGCAATGAATTTAAAAAGGATGGTAGAGCCAACTCTGCGGTGGGTGTAGACCAGTAGAGGTCAAAGGTTTTTAAAGGAGTTACCCTAATTTATACTGGACAAGAATATATTGGGATGTTCACAATCGCCAAGTGAAGTATTACCTGGAAATTATTTATCCCAGGGAGCTGAAGTTGACAAAAAAATGAAGACCCTTTCCACCAGCCACAGGCATCATAGTTCATTTGGAGATAACGTCTGGATTCATCTACTTGCTTTACGCTATGAGTTCCATCAGCTGGAAGTCCTTAGTCATTAAACTACAGTTTGCCACCTTTAGAAGCTTGGTAATCTACTTACTTACTTAGTTTTTCCAAGTCAGCCACAATGTCTTCTCCGCAGCCCAAAAAAAAAGTTACATCTTCATAGAGGGGGTAGATTTAGATTGGATATTAGGAAAAAAAAGTTTCACAATGAGAGTTGTAGAACACTGGAACAGGTTGCCCAGAGAGGTGGTGGAAGCCCCATCCCTGGAAACGTTCAAGGCCAGGCTGGATGAGGCTCTGAGCAACCTGATC
>JAAGAY010146003.1:71001-90871 GCA_011801015.1 Ardeotis arabs
GACAGGCATCCTGGGCTGCATCAAGAGGAGCGTGGCCAGCAGGTCAAGGGAGGTGATTCTCCCCCTCTACTCTGCCCTGGTGAGACCCCACCTGGAGTACTGTGTCCAGTTCTGGAGCCCCCAACATAAGAAGGACATGGACCAGTTGGAGAGGGTCCAGAGGAGGGCCATGAAGATGATTAGAGGGCTGGAGCACCTCTCTTATGAGGACAGGCTGAGAGAGTTGAGGCTGTTCAGCCTGGAGAAGAGGAGGCTCTGGGGAGACCTGATAGCGGTCTTCCAGTACCTCAAGGGGGCTTACAAGAAAGATGGGGAAAGGCTGTTCAGTAGGGCCTGTTGTGATAGGATGAGGGGTAATGGTTTTAAAATAGAGGGAGGTAGATTTAGATTGGATATTAGGAAAAATTTTTTTACACTGAGGGTGGTGGAACACTGGAACAGGTTGCCCAGAGAGGTGGTGGATGCCCCATCCCTGGAAACATTCAAGGCCAGTCTGGATGAGGCTCTGAGCAACCTGATCTAGTCAGGGATGTCCCTGCTCCTTGCAGGGGGGTTGGACTAGATGACCTTTGAAGGTCCCTTCCAACTCTAACCATTCTATGATTCACTGATGTTCTCATTCAAGAAACAGAAAAACAAACAAAAAAATCCTTTACATGGCTTTGCGTTAGTTTTGCCCAAACCAGTGATTCACCCAAGCTCACTCAGGTTTCAACTTCCTCCTGGTTCTGCTTCTCACGCTCCTAAAGAAGTTCTTTTCTACAATCCTGCCTGCTGCTCCGCTCTGAGCTGGTCTGGTGGCCTGTGAAAAGCTCTAATCGGAGTTCCAGACTCAGGCAGTCCCAAAGCCAATTACCCAAGCTCTGGTTTGGTTTTGGCCAGTTTGGAAAGCTAATTGGAGACCAACTGCTTCCAGCAGCCACCGGAAGTTTTTCTCCGTTCTTTGAGAACTTGTGCAGTGTCTTTCTCCAGAGAAGAGTTGGCCCTTACCGAGGTCTCGCTCTGCAGAACTCAGAAGATTCAAGGTGCAGCACCCATTGCTCTTGAAACCATCTTTCTGCTTCCCATATGCGGCAGTTTGGGATGCTTCCGACTTCTTGGCTCATCTGCGCTGAACTGTCATGTATTTTCAGAGTTCTGATCCGTCGCAGTACTGACAAGGTGTTCGCATCGCTTTTTATACATAAATAAACGCGCGCTCGTTTATTTTCCCGTCTGTGAAGAATTGCGGCCCATGTGCTGTCAATCTCAATTAGATCAGTGAAGAACATTTTGTCACGTAAAAGCAAGCTACAAAGCGGAGTTTCGTGAGGAGATGGCAGTTGTGGATTCTGTCGAGCGACTGTTTTGTATTAGCGGTGATTTTTACCGTAATCCTTTAACATCCCCGTGTTCTACAGTTGCGTAACAAGAGGGTTAGCTCTGAAGGAAGGAGAAGAGCATTCAGGGCAACAATAACCTGAAACGCCACTGATCGCTGCTCTTCTAATCCCTGGTAAACTCTAGAATGAGAGAAGAGCTCACAGAAATACAGGTGTAAAGCTCTCACAGCTGTTTCAATACTTTGACGTACCACTTGCAAGACTTGGAAGGTCAAAGTCTCAAGATACCGCACAGTGCTGGGTCTTTTTGTTGGTTTTGGGACCGTCTCTTACGGTAACTCCTTACGGCGTAGGCATCACAAACGAAGCGAACTCCAGGATTAGAGGGTCGCCATCGTTAGTTCCTAAAGCCCAGAGTGAAGCTTGTTACCGGCTTTTCGATAATTGGGAACTGGCCACCATGTTTAATGCTGGAATCTACTGGGTGGAAGAGGTGGATGGAGCAGGAAACCAGCACGTGTATACCTCCACGCAAGGGTCCAATTCACAACAAACGAGTTCTTTGATGGCGTTCTGAGACCAGACAAACCAACCTGAAGCTTAAAATCCGTCACAAAACAGAACCGCTATGCCCCAAATTGGTTTTACAGTGAGCAAGAGAGGAGAAAAAGGAAAAACCCACAAACATAGACGCATAGAATGGTTTGGGTTGGAAAGGACCTTCAAAGTCCATCCAGTCCAACCCCCCTGCAAGGAGCAGGGACATCTCCAACCACATCAGGTTGCTCAGAGCCCCAGCCAATCTGGCCTGGAATGTTTCCAGGGATGGGGCATCCACCACCTCTCTGGGAAACCTGTGCCAGTACTCCACCACCCTCAGCAAAAAAAATTTCTTCCTGATGCCCAGTCTAAATCCACCTCCTTCTATTTTAAAACCACTACCTCTCATCCTGTCACAACAAGCCCTGCTGAAGAGTTTCTCCCTGTCTTTCCTGTAGGCCCTCAAACCTGTATTTCACAAAAACATTTAGATTTGTTCGCAGAACAGGAAAGCTGAAGAATTCATTGCCCCTTTTAGAGCTCACCAAAAACATAGCAAAGCTTCTCTCAGCCAGCAAAAGCCCAATTTTTATCTCAATGAATTTTCAGTTAGGAGGAGCAAGATCACGCTGATTTCTATGCAGGCAAAAGCATTCACTTCGAAATGTCCTTTCCTGCTGAGACTACACCTCAACTACTGACAAGATGTTTTCTCCTGGAGTGGGTGGGTGTATAGGAAGCTGTTTATAGAGCGCGTCATTTCTCTAAAGCTGGACCGTCTTTGTTACGTCGCGGATCGCTCGCGCAAAACACCGCCGATTCTTCCGTCAGTCGGAAAAGAGATTAGCGCTTCCCCCAAGCAGTCTTCAAAGGGGATCTGCACACTTTGGCTAGACTCAGATTTGCCTGAAAGGACTGCTAAATCGTCTCGTATGACCTCCGTATGACATGTGCCGTAGGATTTCAGGCTACCACTGTAATAAGCCCCGTAATTCCTCTTTGAAGTACATGTTCTGAGAAGGCATCACGACCTCGCAATCCACACCAGCGCAGTCTGAGCAAACCAGTATCATTACGAAGCTTTTGGCATTTTTTTCCCTTGATCAGGACGAAGAGATAAAGGAGTTTTCAATAATGTTTTTCACATACTCTGAGAATTCATGAGAGACACTTTCGTTTTATGAGCTCTTCAATATTTATGAGATTAAATACATAAAGACAGTTAAACAATAGCAGAGACAAAAAAAACCCAATGATGCCAAGGTTTTGCTTTACTACAAAGCATCGCCTTTTGACGGCAAACGAGGGGGAGAGAGAAAGGAGCTGGCACCATAGGACACGGAAGTCAACCTTGAAGCAGTAGTTAACCCGTGGTGTCAGATTGTAAACGTGGGCTTCTTTGTAGACCTCGTTACCTTCTTCCCCTTCGTTTGTGCAGCTGACCTGAAAAACGGCCGTACCCTTTCGACGCCTTGTTTCCAAGACGTAGCTTTTCCAATAATTAGGTGTCACAAATACGCATTTATTCAAGGTGCGCATGCAGTGATCCAGGAAAAGAGCCGGCTTCTGTAAAAGCGCGTGTGGGCGTATCGTTATCGGGTGTATTTTTCCTTTTAACTTCTCTGCTTCTGACAATAAGTGATTTTGACACAGAATACCTGCAATATGTACGTTAGAGAAATTGCAAAAAAAATGAATTCTTCCGGGTGAATCAAGAGATTCCAGCTATTAAACTCTTCCACGCTGTGTTTTTGAGTCTGTTTTTACCAGGTGGTTTGTGTTCAGCTCCACACTGGGAAGCTGAAGGTCCCACCACAGATCAGGAGCTTGGTTCATCTGCCACGGGACGTTTCCATCTTGTCGTTACTGCTTAGCTCACTGTCAGCTGGATCTGCTGGAAGTCCAGTGGGCAACGTAGCTGTCAGTCCTGTTCCTCGTCAGCTGTAAAAGGCAGCAGTGAGATGGAAAATGGTGGAAACGGCTCTGTTGACTATCCGTTGGATCTCAGCCGAGCACCTAAGATCTGCTCCTGGTGTTCGGCATGTCACCAAAGAGGTCTGTGCAGAAGAAAACTATCACATGGGAGAGAGGAGAACCTCCCTGCAGAAGGTTATGTCCTCGGCTCTTCTGTGCATGGACTTGCAGATCTAAACAGGCAAAAAACTCCAAAATTTGCATGCAAATACAACTTTGTGGGTAGGGTTTTTTTTTTTTCCCCCACAGTAAATTAAGTTGCAGAACCAGAGAGAAAAAGAGAAGGTCCATTCCTGAGGAGCGCACCTACCCTGCCACAGCCAGCGACTCTTCAAGAAAGGACTGGAATAGATGAGCAACACAAAGTTACCAAATGCTAAAAGCAAAATAAACATCTGACGTACACCTTCTAGGTAACATTCAGAAGGTGCAGAGCAAGACAAACCACAGAAATAACTTCGGAAAAAGAAATAACTGTCAGTTATTCATCAAGAATAATTGAATTAACTGATCTTTCCCCTGCACTGCCTGTAATCCAGGAGGCAGAAAGGTCACTGAGGCTGGAGGTCACGAAAAAAAAATAAAAATTCTATTACATCGCGGTTTTCTTCTTCTAAGCAAACCATGAGTCTGAGTCACCTCTGAACGATTATTTAATTTTTCTGAAGATTTACTCCTCAGCAGGTACTAAGATGCCCTATTTTTACGGATGACCTACAAGAGGAGAAGCAACGAGGAGACACAGGAGAAGAGGAATGAGGAACATCAGGAAGCAGTGAGCGATCTTGCCAGCGGTGACACTAAAGCTCCTTCCAGACGAGGTGGTGGCCGGGGTTGGATTGTGGGAAGATGCAGCCAAAAAATCATCTCCGTTTCCACAACCCCCAGGACAAAGCTCTTATCAGAGACCATAACGTTCGCACAGGTCCATCAGAAGTGCCGCATCGGAATTTCACTACTGCTGTAACCCCACCTCTACCCCATTTTCCACCTCTCTGGCATCAGATACTGTTGTCCAAGAGCTGGGAAAATCCGTACAAGCAACGGGCGGTGAGGTTTATCAGTTCGAGTTACTGACGGTGTACAGCCCCGCTTTGGTGTGCTACTGTCCTGGCAGATTGTTCATTTTAGAATCATAGAATCATAGAATGGTTTGGGTTGGAAGGGACCTTCAAAGGCCACCCAGTCCAACTCTGCAAGGAGCAGGGACATCTCCAACCAGATCAGGTTGCTCAGAGCCCCGGCCAACCTGGCCTGGAATGTTTCCAGGGATGGGACATCCACCGCCTCTCTGGGCAACCTGGGCCACTGTTCCACCACCCTCAGCATAAAAAATTTGGCAGCACCATTCCTACAGCGTATTCTTCCGAGGGAGAGACAAAATTGCCACGGGAACACAATTATTTAACCCAGATGCAAACTGCCGGGCTGGCGCTGCGCTTCTCCAGCGGCATGAGTGTATTCAAAGCCCTAAACGTTAACGAAAGGTAAATAGACTTCTTCTGATCTCAATTAGTGTAGCTAATTTGGCTCCATTGACATCAGTGAAAATATCCTTTTGCCCTGAAAAGTCAATTTGAACAGCCCAGAATAGCACCAGCATCAAAATTTACCTTCCACTCAAGACATCGCGTTTGTCTGTTTGAGCTTCAGTGTCCAAAACACCATTTCCTGCCCAAAAACCTCAGGAAAAGCAATCTCAACAAGAGTTCACAACCCAGAGGAAGTCACGGCAATGAGGATGACGACCAAAAGGAGGAACTGATGTAGCTGAACCCCCCCCCACGCTCTATTTACGGATCGAAGAGCCGCGCTCTTAAAATCTGCGCCGTTATTGCCATCCCTCCTATTTTTGTCTCATTTGATGGATAGATCCAAATTTAAAGTCATCGCTTGTTTTCTGTTCCTCCCAAACTTTTCCTTCCTGCTTCTCCTCGCACGTTTCGCTCCGGCTCTAGTTCTCTCGCCTGCCTTTGCCAACGGGCCTCCTCCCTCCTCGCTCACCCACATCTTTTTGCTTCTTTTACATCCCGACACTTTCCTACCGGGCAAGGGATGGTCGTCTTCCGTCAAGCTTTCATCTCAAGTCTGGAGCAAGAGCAGCGACGCTCAAAGGCCCATGCGTTGGGCCTTCCTTAATCATTTCGCTTTGTTCTTTGTTGTTCCTCCGCCACACGCAGTTGATCCGACAAAAGGAAGCATCATACGTGCAAATGGATTTTGCGCACTCCAGCTCGCCGGTAGCGTCATTGCTTGCTCTGCTCACGCCGGCTGCCTGGCCCCTGAACCCACCAGAGGCCATCCTTGTCCTTTTGTGTCTTCTGCTCCATATTCCTCTTGCTTTTTAAGCAGCAGCAAGTTGCCCTTCCCTCACTGGGAGAAGCTACAGCCATTGAGCAGCATTTGACTGAGGTCATGCTCCTCGGGTTTGCAGCTAACCATGCCCAGATCTCTCTTTAGATCAAAAACTTCTTTTTTTACCCCAACATGGTACAAGTATCTCATAGCGCTCTTATTCCTCTCCCAGTCATGCACCTTTCTGATAAACCATAGGATCGTAGAATGGTTTGGGTGGGAAGGGACCTTCAAAGCCCACCCAGCCCAACCCCCCTGCAAGGAGCAGGGACATCTCCAACCACATCAGGTTGCTCAGAGCCCCGGCCAACCTGGCCTGGAATGTTTCCAGGGATGGGGCAGCCACCACCTCTCTGGGCAACCTGGGACAGTGCTCCACCACCCTCAGGGTAAAAATTTATTTCCTAATATCTAATCTAAGTCTACTTTCCTCTATTCTGAAACCATCACCCCTTGTCCTGTCACACCAGACCCTGCTGAAGAGTTTCTCCCCATCTTTCCTCAAGGCCCCCTTTAGGCACTGGAAGGCCACTCTAAGGTCTCCCTGGAGCCTCCTCTTCTCCAGGCTGAACAGCCCCAGCTCTCTCAGCCTGGCCTCACAGCAGAGCTGCTCCAGCCCTCTCAGCATCTGCGTGGCCTCCTCTGGACCCTCTCCAACAGCTCCACATCCTTCTTATGTTGGGGGCTCCAGAACTGGACGCAGCGCTGCAGGTGGGGTCTCACCAGAGGGGCAGAATCCCCTGCCCAATAAATCTCTACAGAGAAGAACCTAGGCTAACGGTGAGTGGGGCAGGTCTACTCTACAATCACCTTTTCCGAAGTTTCTCTGATGATGAAGGCTCATTTCCATGAAAGAGGAAATGATGTTCGGAGAAGATCAGCCAATGCGTATGGCACAGTTGCCACACATCAGGCTCAGCTTAAGGAAGGTTATAGCTTTCCCGTTACCACTGTTAAGCACTGCAGATAAAAAGAAAAAACCCAGTTCTGAGCAGCGGGAAATTATCTGATGGATTCTCTGGGAAAACAGGAGCTTTTTGGTGGAGCTGTTTTAAAATAAATGTACATTCCCATTTTTACTGGGAATAAATTTTCTCATGAACCACTGGTTGCTAATAACGGAGTTGGAAGTGGGGTCCTGAACACAAAGCCCTGGCAGACCTGCATGCCCCACTCAGCCCCATGGTTCTCAGCATTGCTTCTCCTCACAGCAGAGCTGCTCCAGCCCTCTCATCATCTTTGTGGCCTCCTCTGGACCCTCTCCAGCAGCTCCACGTCCTTCTGATGTTGGGGGCTCCAGAGCTGGACACAGTGCTGCAGGGGGGGTCTCACCAGAGCAGAGTAGAGGGGCAGAATCCCCTCCCTCGCCCTGCTGGCCACACTCCTCTTGATGCAGCCCAGGATGGGGTTGGTTTCTGGGCTGTGAGCACCCATTGCCGGCTCATGTTGAGCTTCTCATCCACCATCACCCCCAAGTCCTTCTCCTCAGGGCTGCTCTCCATCCATTCTCCGCCCAGCCTGGATTTGTGCCTGGGATTGCCATGACCCAGGTGCAGGACCTTGCACTTGGCCTGGTTGAACTCCACGAGGTTTGCACTGGCCCACCTCTCCAGCCTGTCCAGGTCCCTCTGGATGGCAAGTTCATACCAAGTATTTTGTAACCAGATGCTCTATTTAACCACCTTTCTCCAAACAGCAGCAGCTCACGGCTGCAGTAGGTCGGGACAGGCTTGCCATATGCTCAGCTTGGCCTTAGTTCAATTTCTTAATCTCTTCAGCGATTAGCGCCAAACAATAAGTCTTCACGGTGACCTCTTTCATCATGGTTACTGAAGAGAAGAGCGAATTATATTTTGATCCTCTCCACGAGTCAAGTAGAGTCCAAATTCCAGCCAAGTCTCCAGACTTACAGTTGTGTAAGTGGTATAAACCAGAACAGAACCGTCTACTGGTTCTGGCAAACCCAGCAAATCCTGCCGGGCGGAGCCCGCTTGCGTGGGGGCAGAACAGACCCCTCCTAAAACTCGTATAAGGGCTGGCAGGAGCCCAGCCTGGTGCTGCGGGGACCAGGAGGCCGGTGGCAGTGACAAAGGGACCGCTCTCATCTCCCAGTCCTACATGACAGAGCCAGCACGCGATATTTTCCTACGCAGAGCGAGGACGCTGCGCGGGCTCCCTTCTCAGCGGGAAGCTCCCCCAGGGCCGTTTGTCTCCTTTTTGCTCAGCGCTAGGTTTCTCGGTCGCTCCTCACGTGCGGCTGAGGTCAGATGTCGCGAAGATTTCTGCTCCCAGTTAGATACCGAAATAAAAGCCGGATATTCACAGGCGCCGGTGGTTCCCTCTATGACATTTTCAACACCAGTCAGTGTCGACACTGCAGTAAGGCTGACTTGGAGCAATTAACACAGGGCAGTCCTGTAGTCTTGAATTTACGGAGTTAATATTCTCTCCTTATTTTAAGCCATTTCGACATTCCTTTCAAGCTGTTCCCAGTGCACTTAGCTCTTTTGTTTGGGTGTCTGCACCATCAGCTGCAAGAAAGTGCTATTAAGTGGAAAATCACTTTTACAACAGGTAGGAATCCCTTTTATTTCCTTTTCTCACCAACGTCACCGCCCGTTGTTTCTCCCACGTTTTGCCGATGAACTGGCGAGATTTAGCTTTGCGACGGGAAAAGGACTGGCCGGTTGTCAGACATGTTAAGTTTAGCGTGTTTGAATCCACGCTTATCTTCCAGAAAAACATCTTCTGGATGTTTGGTGCAAGAAGGAAATGTTTTAATGAACTATTTCATTGCGATGTTTCCTCAAAGCATCTGTTTCCCAGTGGCCACTCAAGAGAAGACACCAATTCCCTGGCCCGGTCCAGTGCCGTTATTCTTGGGTTTTTCAACTGCCGTTACGAACTAACGACGCAGTAAATTCTAAAGCCACAGCACAGCATGAATGCGTACAATTATATACAAATCCAAGGAATCAGGCATGATGAGATAAAAAAAATTGGTTGAGCCCATCGCCCACCAGCTTCTGCCATGTTACGTTGCACCCACCACCACGACACTGAGATTTGTGCCTTGCCTTCAAAGCGAAAGAAGCACAAGAGTTCCTCCTACGCGTGCTAGCAACCATTACGTATTCCCACACCTGGAAAGAAATAACGGCTCCTTTCGTTGTTAATTAACGTCACTACATAAATAACAACAAGGGAGAAGAGAAACAGGCTTCCCTCCCCAACAGAAGCACAAAATTGAAGACGATGTTTAACATGTTCTGCGTGTTTCTTGCTCTTAGAAGCGCCCTGCCAGGTTTAGCCTCCTCCCTTCGTTAATTTATTTAGAAAATGACTTTGTAAAATTAAGTTAATTCAGTTTATTACAGAACCCAGCAGAGCGCGTTTTTATCCGAGCACGTTTGATCTATACACAACTCCCACGGCAAGGCGATGAGAGGAAAGTTACGCGCGCTTGTACTTCTCCTAAAAGGGAAAGTCAATCTCCAAAGTTTCTACGTATACAGGGAAATGAGCCTTTCAGAAAAGAACAGGAAAAGAAGTGAGAAGGAAAAGCACTCCTGTTTTTCCTTCACGCACAAGCGCAGCAAATAACACCCTGTAGCACCGGACGTGTGGAAGCACCCAGTACTCCTCCAGAACAATTTGGATGGTCTATGCGAGAGAAGATTTGCCAAAATCTCCAAGTTCCCTCCTCTTAATCAAAAATGAGGACAGAGCATTCAGTAAAATCATTGCATTTTGCCAAATCCTCATATTTAGAATAACTGCCTGCACCAGCAAGATAAAACCAGAATTGAATCACATCTGGGGACGATGTGGGACGGTTTGGGCAAAGACAGTACTCACAGTCCAGATCCACGTGCTGCGGTGAGCGTCCTCACCATGGCACAAATTCAGCCCACAGGTTCCCAACAAAGACAGAGCCAACCTTCATCACTGGAAACTCAATCCCCATACGTACAGGAGAGGACGGAAGAAGATTAAGGGGGGTGGGAGGATGACCTCTCCCAGAAGATGTTCATATTATGAACTCCAGCCCCACGCATCTCTGCTGAGATGCCTCCTCCTGCCTTGCAGCGCCCTGGAGAAGCAGGGCAGGATGCAAAGTGCCTCCAACACAGTCCCGTGTTGCAGCTACAGGGAGGACAGAAAGACTGCTAAATACAAAGGCAAACGGAAAATAGCCTGACCCAAGCCAGGATAAATCCAGAATTATTTACAAAATCCAAATAACAGGGTCTCAGACGCTGTTTCTTGACATTGATCTCAGCACGAGCAGCTTCTCTCACTCTCGCCGAGATCACAAGCCTTAGATGCCCACCTAGCTGTGTGTTTAAAATCCTGTTTTCCCGCAAGCTTTACATCTTCCACGGGCCACGCTGCAGCAGCCTACCCCAGACTGGGAACGCCTTTGCTCTCGTATCAAATCCCTTCTGTCAGGTTTCCTCGGGGCTCCATTTAAATTCAAAATCTTGCCCCTCGGGCTATTTTGTACCTTGACTTAATTAGAAGGCAGTTTCCATCCTCCTACTGTAACCACCCACTGCCCCAGCGCTTCAGGGAGTTATTCAGGAGGCATTTACCTTTCCCAAGGTCAAACATCTTCCTGCCCAGCAGGGCAAGTCCCACGCGACGTCTTTTTGCAGAAGGCATTTTGTGTTTCGTACCAACCATCAGCAGCCGCAAATGTATAAGGAGGATCCGTGCGTGGGGCTCGTTACCATCACCTCTTCTCTCAGACATTAATCGGTCACTCTGGGAGCAATTATGGGCAGGGGAGCGACAGACACCTCACTCCGTCTTCGAGAGACGCCGCGGCAGGTACTAGAGCTGAAGCTGGGATGAAAAGTCTCCCTCCACATTATGCATCCGGTCTTTGATTCCCATCACCACCTCCAGCCACAATAACCCTTAAACATCTGCTCAAGTCACACCAGGCATCCATTTCGGCCGGATTCAGCCGTCGGGGACCAGATTTAAGCATGGCCTAAGTATGCTACAGGTGGGGGCTATATGCAGGACTTCCCAGTCCAGCCTAAATTAAATCCACCGGTCATTTGATATAAGAAACACCGATGCCTATTTGGGAAAAAAAATGGAAAGAAGGACGATGAACCTTTCTGTCACTGCGCAGAAGTTAAATAAAGTGTTAAAACAGCTCCCCCGTAGCCACAGCTGTATGGCTCAACATCTGTTATTTCTCTATTTCAGGTAGCAAATTCACATACACTGTGATTTCCAACACGCAGCACCTGCTTCGTTTAAAAAAATAAACCAGACAACATCATTAAAAATGTGCGTTCATTTTAAAGGCAACTGAACCGGAACAAAAGCCATTTTTAGAAAATAAATAACAAGCAAATAATAGCCTCACCTAGAAGCCGAGGCACAGATGAATTAAACGGAAGCTGACAGAGTACCCTGATCATCTTTAAAGCTCTCATCAGAAGTTGACTTGAAACATCTGCACCTCCACAAAGGCTTTTTACGGGAAGTACCTACTGCAAAACTTTTGGTTGAAAGTAAAATTCTCCCAAAGCATCTAAGGAAGCAAACGGTCGTGCGGCTGACAGCTGGTAACAAACACATTTTTCTCATTCTCAGCCATTCTCGCGTCTTTTGAGCTGCGTAGCAATTTCTCCCACTCCAAAGCCATCAGCTCAGGTTCAGGCGCAGGTTTTGCGGCAGACGTAGCAATGTAAGGGCGCAGAAAACTGCAAACAACGCTGGAAACAACGATGCAGCCCCAACACCAACTCCAACACACAAAATAAAGATCAAGCAATATTCATCGGAGTTAAAAGCCGATAGCAGGGTCCACCACCATCCCCAAGAAACGTGATTGAACGCTTAAATCGTCACATCATCTGAGTTTAATTGCTTACAGGGCTATATTGCTGCCCAGCAGCTAAATCAAACCTCATCTCACTTTGCAGTCAATACTGTCGTCGTCTGAACTGCAGCACTCGCTGCTGGTTTCTGATAACGATTTGTTTTTGAAAAACCAGAGAAACCTGCGGGTAAAACCTCCGCAGGAGCCGCTTCCGCCAGGCGGACAAACGCCTCCCGCTTCGGGCTGGACACCAGGAAGGAAACAGGGCACTGCTGTCGTGAAACGCTACGCAACCACGAAGAGGTTTTACCTGAGAGTTATCAGTTTCAGCAGCAGGCCACAGAGACACGGGGAATATAAAGAAACTACGCGGTAATTCTGGCCGGCGTGGGCAGGTGCGCTCACAGCGTTCTCGCTTGATGCTCCCATCGCCCTGCGTGATTATTTGCACCGCTTCAGAGCGAGCATAAAATACTCCAGAATACAAGTTCCCTTCCAATCGATACAGATGCAAGCGATCCTACGCAAAAGGCAGGGAATAAAACATCTCCCTGTAACAGAAGAAGGCACCTTGCATGGTCTCAACGGCACGGGAAGCTTCTGGGGAAGAGGAAAGAGGCAGCCACTGATTGCTATCTGCTGTTTCCCAGCTAAAACCGGCTTTGAGACCGGGGATGCCATCATCTCTCCTCTCTAACATCACGAGGCCACTCGCCTTCCAACACCACTCGCAGCTGAAAAGCGATGCCCGCCAGCCCCACCGCTCGCCGGGACCCGGTAGATGCGTTGCTCGCTGAACCTGGCAAGGGCTGAGCATCACACAGCTTGTTCTCCTCTCCATGCCGCGGAGCGAACGTGGCTAAACAGCCGAAAAAAAAGCAGCAAACGGTTGGATTTGCTGCTCACCGCAGCTTCTGAGTGCTCCGACCTGCTGAGTAAAAAGGCCATTTCCACATCGTCAACGTCGTCAACGAGTCCAACTTGGATAGAGCTCTAATAACGGTAATCGCCTTACCGAGCCTGGACCAGCTTGAGGTTTTAGATCAGCGCTCCCTTTCCTCCTTCCTCTAACAGCATTACAGTTCCTCGTGCTGCAACAATAACGTTAAAGAAATGTGTTTCTAGCCAAAGCAGCTTCCTATTGCTATCCTAGAATTAGGAAGATTTTTTTGGTAAGGTATCAAGCTGTCAGCTGCTACAGGCACCACAGATGGCTTGAAATAACTTTTCAGGGTATTTTCCTCTGTAGGCAAAGGAAAAAAGTTTTTAAAAATCTGCCCGTGGCTTCAGAGATTGGTGTCAAATTGCTTTCGGTGAATTTCTGCCATGCCTCATAAGTTTGACAGAACCTGACTCCGAGTTTGAACACTTATGTTTTAATATATTTTACCACAATCTTTATGATTTTATGACTGCAAAGTCAGCAGCCCGGCTCCCATTTCTCCGGCTTCCTACCTACGGCATCAGCTGGGCTTTGCTTAGAGGTGAGCTCCATTCATTTGGTCCAAACTACTGAATTTTCTTCTTGTTTTGCCCAGAACTTAAGTGCCATTGATCCACGAAGCTGTTCTGATGCCCACCAGCTTCACCACGAGCTCCAGTGACACTGCACCAAGCTTGTGTCGAAGATATTTAGTGTTCTTCACGACTCTGAAGAAGAAATCATGGGCTGTACTCAACGACCACCTTTACAACGCAACGCACTTCCAGCCTACGC
This sequence comes from Ardeotis arabs, assembly GCA_011801015.1. Lineage (NCBI taxonomy): Eukaryota > Metazoa > Chordata > Aves > Otidiformes > Otididae > Ardeotis > Ardeotis arabs. Next base: position 84,755 of record JAAGAY010146003.1, read on the forward strand.
TGAGCAAAGGGAGATGCTCACCTGCAGAGAGGGAAGGAGCCCGAAGGAAGGGCTGTAAACTCTCCGCCACATCAGAAAACACCAGCGCGCGACAGGGAGGCCTCACCAGAACTCCTACAATAACTCTTTCCCCTCAATGATTTTGCAACTCTAGGCTTATCAGCTAAATTAAGCATTAATGAAAAACAGAACAATTTGTTTTCAGATTCTACAGGTTGCCAGTAATAAAGATTACTAATGCTTCATTTCGGGGCACTGGTTAGCTAATTTAAACTTTTTTCTCATTACGCAGACAATTCATTCCATTTGAAGAGGCCAGCTTCTTTCTAATTTTATTAGCGTTTGGCCCTCTTCCAGCTTGTCTTAATCAAACCGCTCGTTATTTTTCGCCTTGCTGTTGAGGCTAATCTAGCTATTATACGGATCCTAAATTAGAAGCAGAAGGGAGAATTTTCTTCCTACCAAACAGCTGCACCGCTCTGCGTACAGGAGCCGCGTTCCACACAAAACCGTTCCCAGGCTGCAGCATCCCTGCTGCTCCAGCGCGCAGAGTCTCCCGGTTTTCCTGAACTGTATCAACTGGTCTAATAAAAGACGCTACCTCCTTCCACAAACCTTGCCAGGTTCACAAACCTGCCAGCCTTCTGCCGTGAGGGAGGTTTTTTTCCCACTTTGATTCCTTTCTAATCGTTTATTCGGACACAAGCAACTTGTTTGTGGCCAAGACCTGCGTGTTTCCGCTGTCCTGTTCCGTGTCGCTTCTCCGTGAGTTGGTGTACGTGTGGGCAATCCGCAGAGAACGGCAGAGCTACCCTGGGCAGGTGTGGGGAAAAAAAAAATAAATAAATTCAGCAGTCTATTTCCTCCTCTCTGCAATAAAACAACTCCCTGGTCTGACAGCGGAGGGTTGGCTGGGAATCTAAAAAGACGGAAAGGTAATTTGAGCCGAAGCGATGGCGAGATGAAGGAAGAACGGTGCAAGAGCAGGCGAGGAGGGAAAACAGAGTGCGGAAAAGCAGGTTTCAGGTCATTCAGCAACCTGGTAGTGAAATCTCTGTGGAGGATAGCGTGGAAGGCAGCAGCGGAGCAGGCAGGGAGAGGCCACGGAAACGCAGCCGCGCACCGCTGAAGCACAGGAGGGGACAGCCCGGGCTGCTTCAGGGACCTCTTCAGTGACCTTCACAGCCAGAACTTAAAAAAAAAAGGGAAAAAGGAGACCGGGGGGGATAAGTCCTGCAAGGAGAGGAATCAAGGACCCAAATTTCCTCAGGAGAGAAGAACGGCAGAAGCCTGGGAGGTAAAATGAGAAAAGACAGTCAACGTTTCAGTGAGTAAGGATCAGAAAAGGCAAAAAAAGAAGAGAAACTATAAACTCAGAGGAAAGAAGGGGCCACCCAGGAGCTTTTGGAACAAGGAGTTGGATCTTGCCAGCAAATCTGTGGAAGAGATTAGAGAATCTGTTCAGCTGGGTGTCACGAAATTCAATTTGGACCTTTGGTATTGAACCTCAGTGATTTATTCCCGTGACAAGAAACCCTGCAGTCAGTGAAAAGCTGCTGACATCAGGACCCTTAAAGTTTTGCCTCTCACACATTCTTGAAAACTATCGAGCTGCAATTTCTACAAATAGGTCCAAATCTGATTCTTAACGACACGATAGTAATTAGAGGTTTATTGCAAAGTCAGACCTGTGTATCAAGCGGGGATTCCCCTTCCATCAAGCGATCTCATGCTTTCATTAACGGCTGCAACAATTAAATCACGCGTACTCTTATTAAATGGTGAAGAAACAAAGCTATACAGAGCTGCAAGTCTTCTGCAGGGTGGGATTTGAATTCTGAATTCCTTTTTCAAGCGGTGTGAACAGCACAGAAAAAGAAATAGGATGCAATTCCAAACAGCATGCGGGTAAAAACTATTGGTTGTGCAAATGCAGGATGAGGCACGAGGCTGAACATCAGCTCTGCAGAAAAAGACCTAAGGACCAGAGCAGGTCATCGGTTGAACAGGAGCTGGTTTCTGCTGTTACGAGAAGGGTAACGCAGTAAAAACATCTGTTCAACATCTTTGTCGGCAAGGTGGACAGTGGGATGGAGTGCACCCTCAGCAAGTTCATCAATGACACCAAGCTGTGTGGTGCCGTTGACAAGCTGGAGGGGAGGGATGGCATCCAGAGGGACCTGGACAGGCTGGAGAGGTGGGCCTATGCAAACCTCATGAAGTTCAACCAGGCCAAGTGCAAGGTTCTGCACATTGGTCGTGGCAATCCCAGGCACAAATCCAGGCTGGGTGGAGAATGGATGGACACCAGCCCTGAGGAGAAGGGCTTGGAAGTGATGGTGGATGAGAAGCTTCAACATGAGCCGGCAATGTGCGCTCACAGCCCAGAAACCAACCCCATCCTGGGCTGCACCCCCAGCAGCGTGGGCAGCAGTCGAGGGAGGGGATTCTGCCCCTCTGCCCCGCTCTGGTGAGACCCCACCTGCAGCACTGCGTCCAGTTCTGGAGCCCCCAACATCAGAAGGACATGGACCAGTTGGAGCGAGTCCAGAGGAGGTCACGCAGATGCTGAGAGGGCTGGAGCAGCTCTGCTGTGAGGCCAGGCTGAGAGAGCTGGGGCTGTTCAGCCTGGAGAAGAGGAGGCTCCGGGGAGACCTGAGAGCGGCCTCCCAGTGCCCAAAGGGGGCTGCAGGAAAGGTGGGGAGAGACTCTTCAGCAGGGCCTGGTGTGACAGGACGAGGGGTGATGGTTTCAAAATAGAGGAAGGGAGATTCAGGTGAAATATTAGGAAAAATTTTTTTATGCTGAGGGTGGTGAGACACTGGCCCAGGTTGCCCAGAGAGGTGGTGGATGCCCCATCCCTGGAAACATTCCAGGCCAGGTTGGATGAGGCTCTGAGCAACCTGATCTGGTTGGAGATGTCCCTGCTCCTTGCAGGGGGGTTGGACTGGGTGGGCTTTGAAGGTCCCTTCCCACCCAAACCGTTCTGTGATTCTATGACTCTAAGTACCAGGCTTAAGTTACAGACCCAGAGATGCAAGATTTAGATTACACATCAGGAAAAACTTTCTAACAGTAAGGAGAGTTAAAAATGGGCATACATTGCTTTTCCCCAGTCCTCTGGGATTTCCCTCTTTCTTCGCCTAAAATTTTTGAAGACAGCTGCTTATCAGGAAGCCTAGCAAACAGAGCCAGCCCTGAAATGCATTTCCATTTCCTCAGCTAGAGCAAAACCATATTCAGTACGTGTTTGTCTAACCCATCCTTAAAAACCTCCCCCGGCAGCTTCTACAACCCTCACAAAGTAAATACTGTTTGCATTTCGAAGAGCGAGCACTTATTTCAGCCACTTTTCCAGTCCAACTGTTTAAAGATTCTAGAAGCAGCTACGGGAGCGCTCGGTTTGCAATACTAAAAGGAAAATAAGGTTCAGAGTAGAAAGTAAAAACTGAAAAAAAAAGGGGAATACATCACATTTCTGAATCCACTCTAGCGCCTCATCAGACCAGTGCTGTAAAAAAAAGACAACAGGATGCAGGATGAAGTGTGCTGTATGCGACATACATGTCCCTGCCTCTTCCTCCTCCTCCTCCAAGCCAGGTTTGGGATTCTCCAAGGAATATCCAGGCGACAGAGACCTCAAACACCCCAGAAGAGGCAGGATATCTGCAGGAGTGGAGTCCTTCGCTGTCAGAACTTCCAGGTAAAGGGCGTGGGAGTAAGATGATGTATTTAAGAAGAAAGAGATTAATTTATTATATGTATGCAGAAGTATCAATAACTAACACTGCAATCACAGAAACAACAGAACAGACACAACTCTGGCGAGGGGAGCAAGTATCTGAAAGCTTTGCGGGAGCACGGAAGAGAGGGAATCACTTCAAGTACCCATCTGCCTCCCTAAGAGTCTGCGTGTTTTTGAAGGCCAAGCACCAAGCTGTGGCACAAACTTCTCCAGAAATCCTTTTCAGCAGGCTGCCAGCACTGCCTTCGCTCGTCCGGACGCCGTTCCCACAAAGAGATCCGTACGGCTTTCCGCGGATAGCTGCACGCGCGCCGGCCCCGCGGTATAGTTGGCAGAGTCACAGTTGTTTTTCCATGGGAAAATCCTTCTTATGCTACAAATCAATAGGCAGGGAGGCACAACAGGAGGCAGATCCAGCCCCAGCCACAGCTCTTGGCGCTCACGTATTTTTTGGAGAGGTTTCTGTGCCAGAAAAGTGAAATAACCTTCAGGCAGGTCAATGAAGGCGTCCTGTGCTTTGTCTTGCAGGGCACAGATAAATCATAAAATCATAGGGAGGTTCAAAGCCCAACCAGTCCAACCCCCCTGCAAGGAGCAGGGACATCTCCAACCACATCAGGTTGCTCAGAGCCCCGGCCAACCTGGCCTGGAATGTTTCCAGGGATGGGGCACCCACCACCTCTCTGGGCAACCTGGGACAGTGTTCCACCACCCTCAGTGTAAAAAATTTCCTGATATCCAGTCTGAATCTACCTCCCTCTGTTTTGAAACCATTACCCCTTGTCCTGTCACAACAGGCCCTGCTGAAGAGTCTCTCCCCACCTTTCCTGCAGCCCCCTTTAGGCACTGGAAGGCCGCTCTCAGGTCTCCCCGGAGCCTCCTCTTCTCCAGGCTGAACAGCCCCAGCTCTCCCAGCCTGGCCTCATCAATCTCACCTTCGTTCGGATTTACAGTCCTCTTCAGGCAACATGGCAGCGTTTATTCTTCCTGCATCCTTGAACGTGAGCAAAGTCAGGGCACTGGACCAGACTGTCACACCACGTTCCCCCATCTCGCTCCTCTCTGCACCCAGGTATCAGCTTTAGGGCGCAGCACCATGTTTTGGGGGAGGAATAGAGCACAGCGACCAGACAGATGGAAGAAAGCCCATCCCACATCTCCTCCATCACCGAGCATCGCTCAAAGGGCTCTGCGTACCTCCCAGCATCCGGGCTACACCGGTCCTTTTCCTCCAAGACGAGAGTCTGAGCTCAGCTCACCCTCTCACAGCATCCTGGCAAACTGAGATCCTGTAAAAACCGCCGTAAGCTGCAGGCAATAACCCCCCTGCAGCGTCCTGGCTGGAGGTGGGAAATCCTCCTCCGCTTTCCCAGAGGTTCGGACCGCAAAACGCTTGATGCAGCCTGGCACTGAAATCAGCTCCCTGGTGCACAGCAGCTTTCTGGGTAGCGCTTCTCAAAGGAAGAGGTCGGGTTGCTCGTAAACTAGGTCAAAATCTCTGCCTTGATTTGTCTTTACCGTGAAAAGCCTCCTGGAGAGCTTCTGTCACCGGTTCTTAGGGCAGTGATTTGGAGGAGAGAAGGACACCACTCCTTTTTGCCTGACTTCTAGAAGCATCTCGTATTTAAACAGGCAGTTGCTTGCTAATGCGTAGAGAAAAGGAGGGAGATTCATTCAAATTCGTCAGAATTTACCGACAAACATCCCAAATAAAACCTACAACAAACCCAAGGGAACAGTGATTGTAATTTTTTTATTTTTTTTTTTTAATGAATTGAGTTTTGAAGTCGTTAGCTTGTTGCCATAAAGCTCTGCTCTGGTAATTCACTGCTACCGCTTTTTCAATAGTTCTATAAAAGTAAATGAATTGCTGGAATAACGCGAGCTGTATTTTTTTTTTCTCCTCCAGTTCTCTGAAAGGTTCACATCTCAGCCGATTTTTCTTCGGGGCTGAGCATTACCTGGGTGCTTCAGCTCTGACTACAAGGTTTGAGTTGGGTTTTTTTTTTTTTTTTCCTCACACTATTTCTTGTTACGGTGTCAATTAAATGAAAAGTTTCTTGTTCCATAGCTTGGCTTGACAGCTGTTCTTCCCACAGACAAGTTTTGGTGGAGACACGCAGCTCTCCGAAGTATTTCCCCTCACGCTTCCCGTTGCATCGATTCAGATGTGCAGTCAAAACTCACCAGCGCTGGTTACCCCTCCTGGAGGGCAATCTGGGGAAGGGCTTCTGACAAGGACCGTCTAAACATCACTTTTACAGGAATTTGCAGCAAATCTTGGGGGTTTTTTGGAGGAGAGCAAGGTACCTGAGTGGTATTTTGATTGGCTGCTATAGCAGCTAAAGGGAAAAAAAAAAAAAAAAAAAAAA
>JAAGAY010146004.1:7138-21861 GCA_011801015.1 Ardeotis arabs
GGAGGACCCGTGGGCGCCCGCCCCCGGGGTGGCACCGGGGTGGCCTCCCTTGGCCCGGGCCGGGCCCCCGACACCCACCCCCAGCCCCCCTGCGCCGGGCCGACCCCCCGAGCGGGAGCGCCGGCCGTCGGGGTCCGCCTCCCCCCGGGGGGGAGCCGTGCGGCGGCTGCCCCGGGCCCGGGCGGGGTGGCGGGGCGGCGGGGGCGTTTATCTCGCCCGGGATCAGCCAATATTTGTGGCCACGTCAGGGGATCGAGCCCTTCCCCGCTCTCTGCCCCCGCCGAGTCCAGCGCGGCCACGCTCCGCTCGCCCGCTGCCCCGCTCCGACCGCGCCTCGCCGGACGGCGGGAGGGACGCGCTCTCTGCCGCGACCCCCCCAGAGCTGCCCCCGGGGATGACCGCCGCCACGGCCCTGCTGCTGCTGAGCCTCCTGAGGACGGCGTGGTGTTCGGCCTGCGGGCTGGCCGCCCTGGCCCCCGCCGCGCAGCGGGACGCGCTGCTCGCGCTGGCGAAGCAGAGCATCCTCTCCAAGCTCCGCTTGCCGGACAGGCCCAACGTCACCCAGCCCGCGTCCCGCGGCGCCCTGCTGACCGCTCTCCGCAGGGTGCAGGCGCAGCGCCTGGACGCGGCCGTCTCCCCGGGGCTGCCCCGCGACGGGGGCACCCCGCGTCCCGGGACGGGCGCGCAGGAATACAAGATCCTGAGCTTTGCCGAGTCAGGTCTGTAGAGACCCCGCGTCCCGTGGGCGCGGCGGGGGGCGCGGGGGGGAAGGAAGGCATTTCGAAAGCTCTGCGCAGGGGCGTCCCGCTCCTGCGAGCCACGCGGGCCAGCGGGCACGCTGCTGCTGGAAGGACTGGCCATGAGAGGCTCTGTACCCCGAACCTCTGCCCCTGCACCCCGAGCTCACCCCAACCGGCTGCCCCTCACCGCGGGCCGGGGACGCGCTACCGAGGCTCTGTCCCCCGCCCCCCATTTAAATATGGGATGCGTTGAGGCAAGGGGATGGGCACCGGAGGAAGGGGGACGATGAGAATTCGTTGTCCACTTGTGCTGCGGACGGAGGGCCGTGGTTTTCGGAGCGGGATTTTCGGCCCAGATTCGCCCCCAGCTCGCGGCGTGGGTCCCCAAAGCCCCTCTGCTCCCCGCGCTCCACTGTGTCTCCGCTTCCTCCCCAAAATGCTGGGCTGCCACGCTTCCCTCCAGAACCAGCCGCGTTCCCGGGTCCCCAAAACCCACTCAGGGGTCCTCACAAGTGTCGCTGGAAAAGCGGGGTCCCGCACCCCTCGCCTCTCCCGGGCGAACGCAGCCGTTGGAAAGCGGCAGGATTGCCGCTCCGTCCTGCGGAGCATCCCGCACCCGCGCTTTGCCCGGCCCAAGCTCTTTTCAGCACGGCGTGGGGCGCGCGCGCTCCCCGTGCAGGCCTTTGCGTGGTCTGCACGGCTGCTGTGGGACGGGGAGGGGGCTGAAGACCCCTGGGAACGCCGCTCCAAAATCCCCCAGCAGCTCTGCGGGCGAGGGGCGTATCAGGCCAGGGGAGGTGGAACCAGGCTGGGGTGCTGCTACTTTAGGAGGGGGATCAGCAGCAACGGGGGTCCCTCATCCCCGTACGTACCACCCCCCGGGTTTGGGGTACCGCCCTTGCGCTCTGACTCGGTGGCCCCTGGCAAGGGGAGCCCCCGTCGCCCCCCTTCACCTCCTGACTCCGCTTTCGGCTCTGTGCGCAGGGTCCTCCACCGCCCGCGGCGTTCGCCTGCATTTCCGTTTCACCCGGGAGCTGGCGGGGAGCGCTGAGATCCTGCAGGCCACCCTCTACCTCTTCTGGGCGGTCCCCAGCCCCGGGACGCACCCCGTCACCGTCAGGCTCTTGCAGCCGGACCCGACGGGGCTGAACGCGACCGCGGCCAGCGAGACGCGGCTGGAGGTGCGGAGGGCCGGCTGGGCCACGCTGGACGTGGGGCGAGCCGTCCGGAGCCTCCTCGGCCGAGGGAGCCGGTGGCTCACGGTGGAACTGGAGGTGGCGGAGGACTGGGGGGCTCCCCTCCTGGCTGGCCGCGGTGATCCCCACTGGCCATTTCTGGCGGCCCAGGCCCGGGCCAGAACGCCCCACCGGGTCCAGCGGCGCGGCATCGATTGCAGCGGGGACTCCCGGATGTGCTGCCGCAAGGAATTCTTCGTGGACTTCAAGGAGATCGGCTGGGAGGACTGGATCATCCAGCCGGAGGGGTACCACATGAACTACTGCGCGGGGCTCTGCCCCCTGCACATGGCTGGCGCCCCCGGCCTCGCCGCCTCCTTCCACACGGCCGTCCTCAACCTCATCAAAGCCAACAACGCGGACGCTGCCGTGGACTCCTGCTGCGTGCCCACGCAGCGCCGCCCCCTCTCTCTGCTCTACTACGACCGGGACAGCAACATCGTCAAGACCGACATCCCCGACATGATTGTCGATGCCTGCGGCTGTACCTGAGCCGGCGGGACGGCAGGGCCTGCGCCGCGCGGGGCTCCCCTCCTCCCGGCCCCTCCCCGGCCGTGCCAGACCCGCGAGATGCTGAGAGGTGGGAACCCCGCCGCCGTGTTTCCTCCTCCTGAGGCTGAAGCGTCAAGGGTGATGCTGAACCTGCAAGTCCTCTCCTCCCTCACCTCCCGCACAGCCCCCCCAGATCCGCCCGTGAGCCGCGGCCTCTGAGACCGACCAACTCGTGAGAGGCACCGGCTCCTTCTGCCTGCGGGACTCTGCAGAGCGCGGCTCCCCCGGCAGCGCGGGGCGGCCCCAGCTCACCCGGCTGCTGGCGCCGGACCAAGGCCGCGGCGCAGCAACGCGCACGTGAGCTCTTCAGGTAACGGGTCCCAGCGGCGGCCGCCTCCGGCTGCCGGGGGGACGGAAGCAGAAAGGACGCTGGGGGGTGGCTACAGCGGAGGGGAGAGGGTCGTCCGCTGGACGCGCGGCTGAGGGGGCTGGGAAATTGATCCCAGTGGGAGGAAAGCGGCTCCCTCTCCCGGAATCCCAGCGACCGGGTGCTCAATAAAAGACTCCCAGCTGTAGCGTGTGCACGTGTCTGTGTACACACGCGTGTGCTGCCGTGGTGGTGGGTGTGCCGCAGCGCAGGCAGCCCCGAGACGGCACAGGACGGCACGGGACAGACCCCCTCTGCCGCGCGCGGCGCTCTCCTAACCCATGAGCTGGTTACAGACCCCGGGCAGCGGGGCTGGGCCCCCAGCGGGGGCCGTGCTGCTGGCCCCCGCAGGTCTCGTCCTCTCTGCACCTTGGCCGCCTTTCCCGGGAAAACGCAGGACCCCTGGGTTGTCCCAGCCCAGACCCCAGCGCCCGGACACGCAGGGCTTGTGATTCTCCACAGGGAAGGCGCCGTTCCTTGGTTGGGCCAAATTTTCCGTCCCACCAAACCCATCTGCGTTTGGGTCCCAAGTCAGGACAAAACCCAGCGACTCTTCTCCCTTTTAAAGCAAACAGAAGCTGCCGGGCAGGACCACCGGCGCCGCGATGCCCAGGACGCCCACCCTCGCCCGCAGCCCCGCGCCGGCTCCCTCCCTGGGGAGCAACCTCTCGGCACGTCTCTGGCCCAGGGCCCGCAGCAGCTGCCCCCCCCGCTGCCCCTCGCTGGCCCGGCCGGCGGCAAAGTGGGACACGTCGGTGCCGTGAGAGCCGGGGCCAAAGGGCGGCTCTGACACATCGGCCCCGTTACGTAACCGCGCGTTAGGATTTCTCTGCCGCTTCCCACGCGCGAGGGCTGGGAAAGCTGCGGGTGGGAAAGGGGGGTTCACGCGGGGAGCTCCCCACGTGCCGTGGGGCTGCGTGGCTGCAATCCCAGCTGAGATCCCGGCTTCCAGGCGCTGGTGCCTCCGGGACCGGGAGCTGAAGGCTTCCCGCTGAGCCGGCTGCTGCCAGGCAGGGTGGAAGACTCGGGGATCGATACCGTCTGGGACCCAAGGCCGCTTGCGCAAGCCCAGAGAGAGTTTGGTGTTTGGTTTTTTCTGGTTCTTTCCCTTCTTTTTCCAGCGCCTCCTTTCGCTGTCTGTGTTTATCGAACAAACAGCTTTCCCGGGCCGGCGCTGAGCTCTCCGGGCTGCGGCAGGCGTGGGCAGAGAGGGGCCGAGTGAAGGGGCAGCGGAGCCCTTGGCTGGTTCCTGCAGCCCCACGGACGCCGCAGCTCGGGGCAGCACGAGCCCGGGACCCTGGGGAGCATCTCCCGGTCCAGACCTCCCCGGACCCTCCAGTTGTCACCGCGTTGTGTCCCATCCCCGTGGCCGTGGTACATCCAGCCCAAGCCCCGCGGGACAGTGGACACGAAGGTCCCACTGCGTCGGGGCGCCTGGGTTAGCGGCAGCTCCTCCAAGAGCGGTCCCAGCCTCTGAGACCCCTCACTGTCCCTGGCAGCTTGGGATGAGGCCAGAACGTGCTGTCCTGGGCCTTCGCCGGCACCAGCGTCCCGCAACACCTCTCCCCTCCTCTCCGCGCACGCAGCTTCTCCCGCTCCCACGGGAAACAACGCCTGCGTGCAGCCTGCAGCCCCTTCCACAGCCCAGGGCAAAGGGTGACCAAGGTTTGGGAATCCCACCCAGGGAACACCGCAGGGCCCCTGGCACGCGGCAGGTGGGTGGCCCGGGCGGGAGCTGTGTGGTTACAGCCTTAACGAGCCGTGCACGGAAAAGCGACCCTGTGGGCTTCGCCGCAGCCCGGGCGCGTTCCGCAAGCCGTCTCCCTTGTCAGCGAAGTCACCGCGGTGTGAAGCGTGAAGGCAGAGCGCGAAGTCAGGCTCTTCGGAGAGCGGCATGGAAAACCAGGGAGCGGCAGGGCGCAGCTTCCCACTGGGCACCCGCTCCTCCCTCGCTGGTGGGAAAAGAGGGGGTGAGGGCAGGGGTCCCCTCTCCCCCTGCTCTGACACCGCGTTTCCCTGTTCGCTCGGGGGGCTCTGGAGGGTGCGGCTCAGGCAGGCACCCCCAGCTGCCACGGGATGCTGCCATGCTGGTCCCACTGGGACCAGTAAGCCTGGCGGGGACCCCACCACTCAGCCCCCCGTGCCTGGCCCAACGCGGGAGCCAGCATCGTCCCAGCCCTTGCTCCGCGCCAGCCTGAGACGGAGAGGAGCGCAGGGCTGCGTGGGGTGCCAGCCCCTCGGCCCGCGCCCCGGGACGGGACAGGGGGGTGCGGCGGCGGCCGGCGGCTCCTGGAAGGAGCCTTTGCCAGGATCAACAAGCAAAGGTCCAACCGCGCTGCGCAGGGCGTCCCTTGGCAGGGCCTGGCTCTCAGGGAGCGGTGGGAATTCCTGGAAGTTCCCGGCGTTGCCTTGAGAAGGGTTAATGTTTAATTTTCGGGCTCACGGGCCGCTGCCAGCCCGGCAGCCTCGCAGGCACCGGGCCACCCGCGCCGGGTGGCTCCGCCTCGGCCGCTGCCAGCTCCCGGTCCCGCACCGCCAGCCCCCGCCGAGCCGCCGTGCGGGGACAGCTCCCGGGCTGCGGGCGCCCCGTCCCGCAAGGTCCGCGCCCTCCAGCCCCGGACTCCGCCGAGCCCTCGGGGACCGGGAGCGGCCTCGCCCCGCGCCGCCGGGCGGCGCCCGCGGGCCGGGCACGGGGATGCGGGGCTGGGACGGGGCCGCGGCGGGGAGCGGGGAGCCGACCGTCCCTCCCTTGGCCCCGCGCCCTGGCTGCGGTCCCTTCCCACGGCCGGACCCCGGCCTGCCCGGCCCCGCGCCTCCAGCCCTCCACCGGCCCCGGGGGCACCGGCCGCCGCCCCGGGAGGGAGCCCCCTCGCTGCTCCCCGAGCCCCCGGCCTGGGAACCCCTCCGCTCTGCAGCGGGGGGAAGCGTTCCAGAGCCACGTCCTGGTTTACACCTGGTTTACGCCATGGCCCCTGTGATGGTTTGGCCCCCTCATCACACGGTTTCTCGCCCACCCTTCCCCTCCCCAATGGGCTGGGGGGGAGAAATTGGGAAGAAAGGAAAACTCGAGGGTTGAGGTGAAGACAGTTTACTAGAACAGCCCAGGAAAACTACAATAACAGCAAAATGTAAAGGTATTAATGTATACAAAACGAACAGTGCACGACGTCTCACCACCCGCTGTCCCGATGACCGACACAGCCCGGCCCGAGCAGCGACCACGGAAACGACACCGAGCCACCAGCGAAGGAGCGCGAGGGAGCCAGCACGGGACAGGGAGCGATGCCAGCGAGCGAGAGGGAGGTGGAAGAAGGTGGATGTACAGGATGCCTCCATGGGCAACCCCCACTTCTACCCTGAGCATGACGTTCCGGCACGGAACGCTCTCTGCGGCCAGTTTGGGTCAGTTGTTCTGTCTGTCCCTCTCCCAGCTTCCCGCATCTGCACGTTAACGAGCTTCGGAGAGCCGGACAGCGTCCTTGGGCTCATCAACAGCAACTCCTATCATCAGGGTGTTTTAATCAACATTCTTCACACACAAAATCCAAAAGACACCGGCTACTGGGAGGAAAAAGGTGTCCTGCCCAAACCTGGCCACCCCCGAGGAAGGGTCACAGCCGGCTTCGGCACCGCCACGGCCGACGTCAGCTGCGCAGGACGGGCGCTCGTGCGGGAGCCGTGCTCGGGTGCCGGTGCGTGAGCGCTTTGGGGAGGGGTCCCCGCTTCACCCAGTTTGCCGGCACCTCTGGGTCAGGCTGTCAGGTGCCACGCTTGCCCCAGCGGGCACGAGGTCAGGGGCCCAGCAGCCATGTGTGCAGCAAGTGGGGGGGAGGCGGAGGGGGGGTATTTTGGTCAGGTCGGTCTCTGGGCTTTGCTTTCTGGGAACCGTTTAATCAACAGCACACTTATGCAACGGGTGCAAGAGCCGCTCGCAGCGCCGCGCTGACCCCTGCCCTAGATCTGGTGGGACAGGGTGCGGGGGGGGGGACACATGCGGCTGCGGTGCGAGGAGGCGGGCAGATCAGATGCTCTTGCTAAGCTGGAGGTGAAACGGGGGGGTCGTGGGGTGCTGGCCAGCGCAGAGGGACCCTGGCAGGTCCGAAGGGATGAATCCCTTTGGGGAGACCCCGCTCCGCAGCCCGGAAAGGAGGAGTTCAGCACGACATCTTATCCCAGTTTCCCTTTCCCGCGTGTGCGGAGCTGTGGTGCGGCTGCTGGGAGGGGGTGGTGACACAGGGGCTTTAAGGACCCCCCTGGCCATGCACCCGGGCCAGTGCCGCTCAGGATGCAGCCCGGGACTCCGCCAGCCTGCTGCACGCGGGGAGAGCGGCGGAGCAGCCTGGTTCCCTCAGCGGGCTGAGGGCAGGAGCAGCCCAGCCCTGGGGAGGATTTATCCTGCCAGAGGGGGAATGCTTCCCTCGTGGTCCGGGAACGCGGAACTGAGGGCAGGGGAGCGGGGATGTGGTGAGCGTGTCCAGAAACGGAGCATCTATCCAAAGATTTGGGATGGGGGACTGAACATGTGCTTGCAGGAGAGCGTGTGGATGCGTGTGCACCACTGAGCATCCGTGCAAGCGAGCGCATGTGCGCCGTGAGCGTGCGCAGCGCACCTGTGCCGGGGTGACAGTGCCATCCGCTCCGGCCTGCCGGTGCCCGGGCAGCGCTGCCCGCTCCCGGGCCAGACTGTGCCCACGCTTCCCTCCCTGTTGACATTCCTGGGCTATTCTGGGAGCTGCCAGCAGGCCCAGCCAGCTGAGAACTTCGCTCCTTGCACTACGGTTGCATCATCTCCGGTGGGTGCTTTTTCCCAGACAGCCCACTGTTTACACGTCACCTCTGCGCTTGGCCGGAGCCAGGGGCTCTGCGCGCTCGAGACCTCGCGGCACGGTGGGCGCAGGCCGTGCCCGAAGGGCTGGCTGGGCTTCAGGTTCCCACCGCGCTCCCAGTTCCCTGCTCCGGCACAAGAGCGCCGGGCTCTCCCGCTCCCCTGGCAGCGCGGCACCTTGCACCGCTTTCGGCAGATTTCTGCAGGACCCTGCCCCGCCGCAGGCTGTGCGCCCTGCTCGGGGCTCGGAATCTGCAGAGCATCTTGGGGTTGACGTGACAGCGGCTGCTCCCTCGTCAGCCCCCAGGACACACAAACACCCGCTTTCACTTCTGGGGGGGGGCAGCGTGCACCTTCCCTGGCCCTGCCCCGCTCCGTGCTGGGTGAGGCTGAGATCCCCCAACTCATCACACGGCAGGAGTGCTGAGAGCCCAGAGGGGTGCGCAGTCCCCAGGGAGCTGCCGGGCTCGTCCCGGGAGCAGCCCCTCATCCTTGCTGGCTCCTCTGCCAGCGAGAAACCAGACTGGTCCCGCGTGGGTGCCTCCGGGGGTGCCGGGGGGGGCGGCGTGCGGGCCGTCGGGCTCCGTGGGCGGGCGGGGGAGGCCGGGCTCCAGCCGGGAGGCTGCTCCGGGACCGGGGCTGCTTCACCCACCCGGGATTTGCCCCGGCCCTCGCTTCCCGTGGGCAAAGCCCGCGGGCACACGTGCGTGCAAGCCCCTCGTGCACGCACCTCCGCACGCACCCTCGTGAAAGCCCCCGCGTGCCCACCCCACTCGTGTCCAGCCCCTGCAGCGCCCTCCGCGGGCCGGAGTGACCCCTCCCGCGGGGACCCGACGGCCTCACACGCGCCGGCGCCTCTTCCCACGGGAGCGCGGGGGTGGGGGGGTGCTAATCCCGGTAATCCCCCGCCCCGGCCACCGCCCGACGGGACGGGACGGGCAGGTGCGGCGGCCAATGGCGGGGGGGCGGCGGGCCCGCCCCCGGCCGCAGGTGCCCAAAGCGGGCGGGCCGCCCCGCGCCACTCCCGGTGCCGGCCCGGTCCGTCCCGTCGGTGCGGGATGGCGGCGCGAGGCGCGGCCCCGTGGCTGCTGCTGGCGGCGGTGCTGTGCGCGGCGGCGGAGCCGCGCTGCCCGGCGTGCGGGGCGGGCGCGGAGCGGCGGCTGCTGGAGGAGGCGGCCAAGCGGCAGCTGCTGGAGAAGCTGCGGCTCCGCGAGCGGCCGAGGCTCGCCCACGCCGTGCCCCGCGCCGCCGTGGCCCGCGCCCTGCGGCGGCTGCAGGGGGGCGGCCCCCGCCGGGGCCCCGACGACGACGACGACGAGCGGGGCTACGAGATCATCAGCTTTGCGGAGCCAGGTGGGTGCGGGGGCACCCTCTGCTCGCCCCCGGGGGCCAGGGTCCCCGACGGGGCTCCGGTGCGCCGGCCGCGACCCCTGCGCTCGCCCCCGACGGGGCTCCGGTGAGCCGGGCCGTGCCCGGTGCCAGCCCGCGGGACACGCTGGGGGGGCCGTGCCGGGCTGTCCCCCGGGCTGCGCCGGTGGGGACCCGCGAGGACGAGCAGCCCCTGGACCTCGGGGCACCGCTGGGGCCGGGGTCCTGGCCGCCCGCCCCCTCGCAGGCTGCGGTTAAGCCACCAGCGAGTGCACCTGCCCCGCACCAGTGACCTCCCAGCGCCGCCGGTGCGGGAAGGCTCAGCCTGGGAGGAGGAGGAGGAGGAGGAGGAGGGATGGCCCTGCTTTAGCCCCTGCGGTGCCTGGCCGGGACCCCTGCCCCCCTGCGGTGCCTGGCCGGGACCCCTGCCCCCCTGCGGTGCCTGGCCGGGACCCCTGCCCCCCTGCGGTGCCTGGCCGGGACCCCTGCCCCCTGCGGTGCCTGGCCGGGACCCCTGCCCCACACCCCTGCGGTGCCTGGCCCCTTCCTGAGGGACGGGGCGAGCCAGGGTGCCTGGGGCTCCCAGGAGCTGGGCTTGGGAGCCGCAAGGACTAACCTGGGTGGGGGGGGTGGGCTGGGGACACCCCTCAGCCGTGCGCTGTGCCGGGCGAGGGCAGGTGCCCCCTGCCCCTTTCTGCGCCGTCCTACCGGGCGGGGTGGGACGGTCCCCCGTTCCCGCACCGCCCTGCTCCAGCCTTCCCCGGGAAGGGAGCTGGACAGGCTGGGGGCCCTGCGGAGGGACGGGAGCTTGTCGGTCTTTGCTGAGGAGCTGGAAGGGGTTGGCCTTGGTGTGCGGGACGGTGGCAGAGCCGCTCCTTCCCCAGCATCCCGCAGCGTTCACCTCCTCGCATCTTTCTCCCCTCAGAGCCCGCGTCTCCCTCCGGCTTGGGGCTGCGCTTCCAGTTCAGCCGGACGCAGGACCAGGACGTTCACATCCTGCAGGCTCAGCTCTGGCTCTACCTCCGAGTGCCGCGGGACCTGGCGGCCGCCCTCACCCTGCGAATCTTCCTTGCGGGTGGGGAAGGCGATTCGGTGGGGGGCAATCGCACGCTGCTGAGCGAGCGGCGGCTGAGCGCCGGCGGCAGCGGCTGGCGCGCCTTCCCCCTCACGCCTGCCCTGCAGAGCTTCTTCGGGGGAGAGCGCAGGACCCTGCGCCTGGAACTGGAAAGCCGCGGGGACGGGGGTGACGTTCTGGCCATAGCCAACGCCAGCGTGTCCCACCAGCCCTTCTTGGTGGCCGAGGCGAAGGTCCGGGAGCCGGGGCACCGCGTGGCCAAGCGCAGCCTCCGCTGCAGCCAGAACTCCAACTTCTGCTGCCGCAAGGACTACTACGTGGATTTCCGCGACATCGGATGGAACGACTGGATCATTAAGCCCGAGGGCTACCAGATAAACTACTGTGTGGGCCAGTGCCCTCTGCACGTGGCCGGCAGCCCCGGGATGGCCTCTTCTTTCCACACAGCTGTCTTCAACCTCATCAAAGCAAACAACATCCAGGCGTCGGGGCATTCTTGCTGCGTGCCCACGCGGCGCCGGCCGCTCTCCGTCCTCTACTTCGATCGCAACAGCAACATCGTCAAGACGGACATCCCCGACATGATCGTTGACGCCTGCGGCTGTAGCTAGGGTTGGGGGAGCTCTGCTGGGTACCCCCCTTGTCCAGGACTGTCTCTGGGGGGGCGAGGGGGGAAGGGGAGAGCTCCCTTGAGCTGGAGTCCCACCGTGGTGCAGCGGACCTGCTGGAAAGGCTGGGAGGGCGGGTGGGCGAGGGTCTCGTCAGAGGGAGCAGGGGTTGTCCCCAGGGAGCACCGGGGGCGGGAGTCTCCGGGGACGCGTGGGACAGAGCCAAGGCCGTGTCAGGCTGCCCGAGTCCGAGCTGCCGGTGGCTGAGGGCTCCGGGTGTCCCTGCCCCGACTGGGAGCGTCCCTCTGGTCCCAGGCTGAGCCCGCGTTGCTGGTGGCCGTGTTCCCCTCCGTACGTGGGGTGCAGACCCTGCTTTGCCCACGTTCAGAGTGGTGACAGTTTGGGACTCGGCTTCCCTGGGCGCAGAGTGGGACGGGGAGCAGGTCCGTTCCCACCCAGTGGGAAACTGGGAGCACAAGAGGCAGTCCCGCTTTTCTCCCCCACTGCCACGAACCTTCCTGCCCTGAATGTGGGGCTGGTGTGGGGAGAGGTGGGATGAGGCACAGAAAACCGGCCGGGAAGGCAGGGGTGAAGAGCGCGAGTGTGCCAAGAACCCCGAAAGTGTGACTGGCCACAGTCCTCTGCTCCCAGGAGGGCCCGGAGCTGGGAAATCTGGCCAGCTCCTGCGCATTTCCCGGTTCATTTCCCTGGGATTTGTGCTTTTCCCTGCTGCCTGCGCCACCGGTCCAGTTTCGTGCAGCCCAGTGCCTCCCTGCCAGGAGCTCGGGCTCACACCTTGCCTTTAAGACCGGACTCAGGGTACGGATTTTTTCCTACCTCTAGTTTTGCAGCTATCGCTGCTTTTAGGGTGGAGGTTTCTGCAGGTGTCGGACCCCCGGTGCTCCATCCTGGCCCCCCGCCTCTCCCAAAGATCCCACTTTGCCTTCCCGATGCTCACGCACGCGACGCACCCACCCTGTGCTTTTATTTTACTATTTCGGTGGGGCTTCCCCAATAAATGGGCGGAAAAGCAACATCCAGGCTCCGACTGCTTTCTGCTGGCCCCACCTGCGTGACCAGGTACGGTGGGGGGGTGGGGGGGGGCATCGCCCAACCCGAAGATGCTGTTCTCTGCCTGGGTGGGTCCTGGGCTCGAAGTACCGCAGCTCTGGAGATGCTCTGGGGTTGGCTTCAAAGGGAGACACACAGTGACCCCCAAATCCTGTGCCCCCACTGGGGTTGCACCCCAGTCGTGTCTCCTTCACGCTCCCCCAAACACCACCCCCGTCTCCGCCCCGTCGCAGCCTGGCAGTGCCCAGGCTGGCAGGCGATGGGGAGACCCCTGCGGAATTTGGAGCGGGATGCTTCGGGAAGGGGAGGCCGTGCCCCCTGCCCATCCTCCTGGGATGCCGCGCGCCTGGCCCGGGTCCCTGTTGCATAAGCGCCCGCTCAAAGCTCAGTTTGGGGCCGTTTTATCTGGGGACAAACCCACTGGCTTTCCCAGCTTGGCCCTGCGCTGCACCCTGCAAGAGAACAAAGGGCAGCTTTCATCAGCCGGCCGCGGCGGCGGCCCCCCAGGCTGCGGGGGGGCCGTCACCCCCGCTCCCCGAAATATCCCCACGCGTGGGGGAAAGCCGAGCGCACCTGCGGGATGCCGCCGCGTTCTGGGTGCTCTCACGGCCCCGGCACGCGCGTTGCTGGCACAACGGGGCACCCGGTCGGCATCTGTGCGCCCCGGGGTGCGCGCGTGCTGCCCTGCGTGTGCTGAGGGGCGCAGGCGTGGGTTTCGGGGACGTGCGCGGCGTCTTCGTGCTCACCCTGCTCCCGCCCCGCGCCGGCACCCTTGCTCAAACCCTGGGTGGGGGGCGGACAGGGAGGCGTCCCACCAAGGTGTCAGATATCCCGCTTTGCTTCGCCGGGAACACGTATGTGCGTTTCCGTGTGCACGGCGGGAGGCCGTCCACACGCGTGTGCGTGATGTGCTGACTCACTGACACACTGACACGCTGACCCACCGGCCCGCAGTCGAGATGCTGAGCTGGCTGCGGTGGCACCGTTAAGGCTTTAATCCGGGCGATCATCTGGCCCTGCTCTGAGCCGCTTTGACTTTCCGAAAACAGGAGGACGCGATTAACCACGGGGCGGGGGTGTGGCGGGCTTGGGGGTCCGCTGGTTGGGAGCTGCCCCAGCGTTGTTTCCACCCTGGGGGCTCAAAACTGGTGGCAAAACGGAGCCCTTGGGAGGAGGTGGGTGGTCTCGGGGCAAGCCCCCCGACGCTGGGAGGGTGGCCCGGCGGCGTGGGCGGTGGGGCGGGCCCCGCGCGGTGCCCACGGCCTGGGCAGGCCCTTCCTGGCAGCTTAGCCGGGGTCACACAGCTCAGGGGTAAAGCTGCTGAGCCGCTTACGCCGATTACAAAACGGGTGGGCAATCCCTCTCACCTGCGCCCACCGCCTCGGGCCGCCGCGGGCCGCGAGCCGCCGCAGCAGCCTGGGACAGCGGGGGGGGAAACTGAGGCAGAGCGCAGCCCGCCGTGGCTGGGAGCTGAGGTGCATCCCGAAATCCGTCTCATCTGGGGAACCCCCTGCCGTCCCTCTGCTCCGGGGGTCCCGCGCCGTCGGTGGAGAGGGCGTTTCCCGGTGCTGCGGCGCGGGTTGTGCCGTCCATCTACGCCTGCGACTCGCTGGCCGCCCGCGGTGCGTGATGACACGCGGGGGCACCGGGAGGACACGCTAATGCCGAGGAAGGCGGAGCGCCCGCGGCGGGAGTAATCCCGCTAAGAGGCTCCGAGGTCAGGCGGGGTGTGCGGTGCAGCTCCCGCCGCCCCCGAGGCTCCCGCTCGCCGCGGGCAGCGCCGTCCCGGAGCCGCGCTCCTGGTCGTGCCCCACTCTGGCACCCGCGGCCCCGCTGCCCTGCGACGCTCCGCGAGGCCACGTCCCGGCCCCCGAGCCCCCGCGCGGGCCGTCCGGGGTGTCGTGGCTTCGGACCCGCACTGCGGGGAGTGAGGCCGGGGGAAAATGGGGTGGGGGCAGAGCTGCGGGATGGAGCGGGGCTCCCGGGCCCCAGCCCGTCCCGGGGGGGGTCACGCTGCCTCCCCGCTGCGCCCTGCGGGCGTCGGCACCCGCTGTCACGTTCTGGCTAGGGACGGGTGGGCAAAGGCCACTTTCCCCGAAATAGCCGCTTGCACCCGGGGCCGGCCTGGCTCTCCCCCTCCGTCCAGGCACGGCGGCACCGGGGGGAAGTGACCTCCGTTGCCAAAACAAACAGCAAGGAAGAGCCGCGCCGTGGCGTGAGAAACGAATTTCCATCCGACACCCCCCTCTCCCCCCTGCAGTCCCCGGGGCTCCCGGGCCCCGTTCCCCGCTCCCGCGTTCTCTCCCGCCCTGCTCGGTGCCAGCGCTTTCCCTTCACCCGTGACGGGACGTGGCTCCCTGCAGACCCCGCTGGCCGGCCACGGGAGGGAAGGGGCCGTGCGGGCTGTTTGGGGCGCGGGAGCCACGCGGAGACGGGAGCACCACGCTCCGCTGTTCGCTTCCCGAGCCGCCCCGGCCCCAGCTCTGCGCTCGCCCTCCGTCCCGGGACGCAAACGCGACGTGGGCCTCGCCTTGACCCCGCGGGGACGTACGGCTGCGGCGGCAGCCGCGGGGCACCGGTCCTCGAGGGGGGAGGGCTGGTTTTTGGGGAAGGGGGCAAGGGGCCACGGCCCGCACCCAGCACCTCTGGGTCTTCAGGCAGACGCGTGGGGTGCAGCTGCCCCCGGGGGGGAGGCCCGGTCCCCCCTCCGTCCCAGTGCCCCTCAGCAGTGGGACCCTGCTGGGCAGGGTGGTGCAGGGTCACTGTGGGCTGGGGGGGCGCCCCAGCTCTGGCCCCCAAAGTTGGGGGAGAGCTGGAGGAAGAGCCCCCGGCCCTCCTGCTCCACCTGCCCCCCCCCCCCAGACAGGGGCCACACGCACCGG